>SRMA01026420.1:84635-151774 GCA_007224835.1 Danionella cerebrum
AACATCAAAGTCTGTGCACAAACTAGTTTTGTAATTATTCCACTTATTCCAATTTACAGAAAACACATTTAACTTCTCACTGAAGTCTTTAAGAACGCAAACACTCCTCGAACAATTTCTCCTGCCATTGACAAGTCTATGGCCAGTGTGAGCCTCATTTGTTTTCAGTTTATAGAATCTCTCTTAGACTAATACATTTTAGCAGTGTCAGATGTTGTTCCAAATACAAACATGAGGCTAAATCTCAGTTAGCATTAGCATAAATGCTAACATCACAGCAAAAACGAAAAAACGAGTTTACGAATAAGACAAAAAAGAAAACAGGTCCCATTCTGAAACATTTTCGGTCAATCTAAATGTGGCACATTTATGCACTGCTTTGTGTCCAATTCTTGGCTAATCTGCCTGGAGGTATTAGTACCAACGTAGGGGTTTATATAATATACCTATATTGAACAAAAATTTCATGCAATTAATCACATGACAAAAAAAATGATCAGGTGTTGTGTAGATAAATGGTGAACACATTAAATTGCTTTAAAACGTGTCTTTGGCATAGCTTTACAGGGAGTGAGCTGTTTTTTTATGTTCTATGTTCCTCATGCCTCAAATCTTTGTTTTATCAGGGAAATAGAGAGTTTGAAACAGAGGGGAGTTTCAAACTCTACAAAACATTGAGGAAGGAGGGTGCCTTCCATTAAATCAACTCAGCACCAACGGCTACCATCAAGAGCTTCTGACTGAAACATTTAATTCTATGAGCTTTAGAGCTAATTTGTTTACTTTTCCCATATTAACATTTCTTATCTCCTCATCTCAGCACCGTCCTCCAAAAGTTCCTCGTGGCACTCTTTTCAGTACGTTTTGAATAAGGGCAGGACGAATCAATATGAAGTGCCGCTGGGAGAATGAGACTGGAGAGTAATGTTTTTAGACAGCTAGAGAGTAAGACAGCACGAGCGAGCGTCTATAGGCAGTGGTTGTGTTCTAAAAGAAGATGAATGAGAGAGGGTTGTGGCCAGAAATCATCTTCAGAGTGAGAGCTAGGCTACGGATGATGAAGGTCCTGGGAAAGCAGAAGGGTGAGACAGGATGAGTGCAGGACTGTGGAGGTGGTGCTCCAGCGCACGTTGGTGTGATGACACTCTCCTCTGGAGTGCTCTGTGTGTCTGGCACTGAGAGTGTAGATGAATATGGATGAGAGATAGTTCAAAACTTCAAATTGTACTTTTCATTGCGAGTATGGAGGGGATTAATAAGGGACTGAGGGTTTTTGGCTGCTCCACTGGAGACACCACACAAAGATCTGATTTTAATTGAAGATACAATTTAGTAATGTATTGGGATTTCACCAGGGTACATAAGAAAATATCTCTTATCTAATATCTACACTTACATGCAAGCCACTGTGAGTAGCATTTAATGTAGTCTTTCTTTACATTATTAGGCTGTTATACTGTTTAACTAAGAATTTAGCCTCACATTTCTCCACATTGCTGCGGTCTGTTATTATGATGGGAATTTTTTTGTCTTGCGGAAGTATGGACTTTATTATGTATGGAAGACGAGGCTCTTCAGTGTTCACTATGGAATATTGTTGTCTACCCGAATGTCAGTCATTTAGCCAAAAAAAGACAAGAACATAAGTTTCCAGAAGTCACAGAATTTTGAAGAAGGTGGCTTTTAAAAATAGATGGAACATTGGACCGAAATTTCAGGTAAGACTATTAAATAAACTCATTTTGGGTTATCCCTTTCGCAAACCCGCTAACATTAGCAAGCTCATCTTGATTAAGTTCAGATTTACTCTCCTCCTGATCTTTGTGACTGAGTCATTTTCTACAGCAGCGAAGAAAATCCAATTTTATTGTTTTAAAGAATAAAACAATCCTCTGAATATAATTGATCTCTGTACACATTACATAGCGAACCAGTATTTGAAATTTGAAACAATCTAATCATGAATGTCTGAAAGGCACTTAGAATCTAGCTGTATTTTATTCTATAGAACAACTTCTTAACAATTTCTGACGATCTCGAGGTTTTCCTTTATTTGGTCTGTGAAGTCCAGGTAAACCGTGACAGGACTGAACTTTAGTTTCCGGATTGCAGTTAGTGTTACAAAGAAAAATCCCAGAAAAAAATGCTTCAAACACACTTTTGTGCTCTTTCTACTCTACACCAAATTGGGAGTTACAGCATTAGGGTGTTTAATTATTACGGGAGTTTTGGTCTTAAAGGATCATCTCAATGAATAAAAACTTGCTAATGTTAGTGGATTGCTAACAGGTTAACCCGCAATAACTGTTTATTAAATAGTCTAACCTGAAATGTAGGTCCAACGTCCGGTCTAACTTTAATAATCCATGTTTTTATAAGTCCTGTGACTTGTGGAAACTGTGTTCTCAGAGAGCTGAATATGTAGTGAGCGGCGGATGCCATTGATCGTCATTCACATATGCGCCTCTGATTATTGTAAAATTGATGCTGATCATTGATCCTTATAGAACTATAGGCAAAAAGATAATAACATTGTTGCTTTCGAGGCTGAAGTTTCAACACAAATCTTTAGCTAGTTCATGTCTCTTTTGCATTAAATCAGCAGATTTAGGGTGTTCTGGTATATGTTTATTTGAATTAGAAGTTTGTTTACATGGCATGAAGTTATTCCATTTACCCGTTAGAAGTCTCTGCACGCATTAGTGCGTGTAATCTCAGCATCTGTTTTGAAATAAGTAGGATTGACCCACAGATTGTTAAATTGTGATTTCAAATATAATGTGTTCATTTCAAAAATGTTATTAGTTTTGATATTTTTGGTTTTAAACGATTATTACAAGAGTTTTGACACATAATTTGCAAGGTAATTCAAAATATGACAAAATCGTCTTTTAGTTTAATTTTACAGACCCCACATCAGTGCCATCTAGTGGTGAAAAGAAAGGATAACCATTGGAAATACAGGACCTGTGATATGGCGTGTGTTTTTTCTGCACAAAAGTTGTAGCACAAAACATTTTTTTTTGTCTCAACACTTTTGAGATTATAGCAGTGAATAATGACAAATTTTTTTGACTCTGAATTGTATTATTGTGCAATTTCAGGTTCGTTGTGAAACTATTGAGAAATGTAATGTAAAAGTATTTCAAATAAAGAATCTAGGGTTGTACTAAAAAAATATACCAAGCATTACCAGAAAAAAAAACTACTTTAAAGATAATTTATTAGAGCAAATTGCAAAGTAAAAAAATGCTCAAAAATACCCCAGTCTTCTTAGGGTTAAGAAAGTGTTGTAGTTATGGGCTGGTTGCTTAGATCCAGAGCATGGAGATGTGACGATGGTTTTAATATAAAGTGAATATTTTCTTCATTTTTCCTGACTTTGAAAGCACATTATAAATTGAGAGATAATGGGAAAATTGTACTGCTGTGGGTAGCACTGTGGCCTTCCAGTTAGAAGGTTGTCGGTTCGAGGCTCGCTGGTGAACTTCCAGGAAGGAGTTTGCATGTTCTCCCAGTGCTTGCGTGGGTTTCTTCCGGGTACTCTGGTTTCCCCCACAGTCCAAAAAACATGCATCAGGTTAATTGAATAATCTAAATTCCTCTTAGGTGTGAATATGTGAGTGAATGTTGCCCTGTGATGGACAGGTGACCTGTCCAAGATGTACCCCTCGCCTCTCGCCCAATGTGCACTGGAGATAGGCACCAGAAGACCCCGTGACCCTGAAAGGGAATATGTGGGTTGGAAAATGAATGAATGAATGAATAAAATGTCCTTGGCTAAAAAAAACAAAACTGAAAATCAATTAATAAATTAATCAATTTAATTAATCAATAGATTATTTAACTATGGTCCGGTTCTAAAGTTTTATGCTACCTTATGAGATTTTCCTACCCTTCGTTAACATTGAACGCAAATAAAATATTAGAATAGAGCTACAGATCAAACATATACATACAGTGTACGTTTAAACGTTAATACAAGCCTTAAACTTAACAGAATTTCTTCCGTAAACTGAAGAATAACTTAGATAAATATCACAATAATGTCTAATATTTATATGAAATACAAAGGTAGATTTTTGCTCTTGAATGAACTTGTAAAAAAACGGGTGTTAGTTATGGTGTAAAACACAAGGCCACAATACAACAACAAATATTTACTTCTTCCCGAGATGTTTAGCAACGTCTGAGCGACGAAAACCCTCCAGATGGTAGAGGCGTCTTGCTAGACGTCGAGCAGCTTCCTGGTCGATCCGGCTGCCATTGTGAAGAACATCTGCATCCTTTGGACATTCCACACCATCCATTTCTGAGTTCTTCTGCGACAGCATGTCCTTCAACTCTTCATCGCTGCTAAACACAAACACAAAACACTGTTAAGAGGTTTTTTTTGCTCACACCTAAAACCCTATTGATGTTAAAGCGGTCAGCAGCATCTAGTATCCATATTTATTTCATGATATGAGACTTAATTAGAGGAATCTCAAAGAATAAAGAAAATGTCGTTTACAAAACAATCCGTTTCTGAAGTAATTGTTCTCTGCAAGGAATAGCCAAAACAATTTCATCGAAACAAAGATCTAATGCAGGACAAAGCCGCTGCCTAGAAAACAAGCTTAAGCTATACTCTCCCTTCAGAAGAAAATTACATTTTCTTGTAAACTTAAATTATACTGGGGCCTCATTGAATTCCCAGTATCTGTTCTGAATATATGAACACATAAACATAGTTGGTGAGGGAGACAAGGGCAGACTGCTTGATATAAAGTGTTTGATAGCAGGTGCATGTATTGGTTTTGAACACAGACATTGTCCTGATGATCCCACAGAGCCCAAAGTAGTAAGTACAACTATAACAATATCGTATTTGGTTATTTGTGAAGTCCTGACTGCCTGCAGAGATTTGCACTGAAGTTTGAGGAGACGAAAACAAGATATCATTCAAAAGAACCTTTTCTTTTTAATTGCATTCACCAATATTACAAAAGGTGGAGCGCAGGGTAAAGTACATATATTTTTCTATTTCTAACACTTATTTCTAGGGCACTATATCAATGACGGTGCCATCCTGAAGTGCTGCACAACCAGGTCACATTACAAACTCTATGAAAATAAAAATCACAGCTAACAAATGTCATGATCCATCAAATAGACTAGACTTCTGTCGGTGCACACTTTTTAAAGGTCCATAATGAAAAAAGAGCAGCATAAAAGTTACCGTTGTTGTTGTTGAATCCCTCATACAAAAATCCCTTGGGGTAGAGCTTTCACTCTTAAGACTTTAGATTAGTCTTAGGCACATAAACAAGTTTCAAGTTCCCCAAATAAAAAGCCATAGATGGCGATTAATAACTTTGCAAGATAACCAGGAGCCAGACCTTGAAAAAAACAAGTAGAAGTAGCTTGAACCGGACTCAAAAACTCCACCGGGAGCCATGATGCAAATAAAGTTAATGTGCAAAGCTGCAATATTGCAGAAACTATTTTCTAATAAAGCACTTTATTCAGTTTATTTTTTCCATCCAAGCAGAGTGCAACAGAACAAAATCATCACTTCCTGACTGAAAAAAAAAGCAGCAAACAGTGTTGGGCAAGTTACTTCAGAAAAATAATTAAATCATTGATTACCGATTACTCCTTTTAAAATTAATCAAGTTACTCTTTTGATTACTTTATTCATCAAGTAGGTTGTTACATCACTAGTTACTCTACTACCCCAAAGCTATTCCATAACAATGAATTATAAATATGCACTTTCTCTCAGCAACGCTGTAATGCATAGACACTTGGAGTGTAACTATAATCGAATAACTACTTTGAAAATTATAACGCATTTACAATAGGGCTGGGTAAAAAATATAGATTATAAGATTGTAATCGATCTTCAGTTTAACGCAACAATATCGATTTGGGAAATCCCTGAACCGATTATTAACGCGTGTGCTTCAAGTAAGAGGATATGAACATTCACCTCTCATATAAAATAAGAGTTGTTTAAAAAAACAACTGTGTGCACACTATTATTAACACAGACGTGTATTTAAACTTAAAATAAACTTAAGTAGAAGAGTTTTAGTTACCAGCATTTATATCAAAAACATTTTAAATGAAACATTGATAGATAATCGAAATCAAATTGAAATTGTAATCAAATTGAAACCATAAAAATAAGACTCAAATCGCTAAAATTGGTCACAATACCCAGCCCAAGTTTCTAAAAAATGTAATCTATTAACAGCAACTAATAACTAAGTACTGCTTACTGCCCAACACTGGCACCAAATATAACAAAAAAATAGAATTTGCTGCATTAGGAGAAGGCCTTTTAACTTACGTGCGTCTTAGAATACGTAGACGAAAATTTGCAGTCGTGTCATTGTGCTTTTGGAGGCGGGAGACTGCTCTTTGGGAATGCACACGGTCAAGACAGTTCTGGAAGGTGGTGATCTTTGGTTAAAGAATTTTTTAATTTTAGACCGTAGTTAATGCTATTTTTTTCTTATCGGATGGAAAGTTCATCCTACTGAATTGTACGCATCATCTGTTTAAGGCACATTTTCAAAATGTGAGCAGACCTTGGTGTTTCCATCCAGGATTATAAATGCGAAATTCCAAAATGCGCATAAAAAAAGGTGGATGGAGATGCAGCTAATGTAGTGTTGCCTAAACTAAAGAAATATGGGCATACTTTATGTTTTAGCAAATACACATAAAATCACAGAGAGTTGGTCACAGCATTAGGGTGTTTAACAATTATTACAATACCATTAGACATTTTGTAGCGCTTACATTGTTGTCCATAATGGTTTGAATATCATGATCAAATATAATTTTTTATCATTCTTATGTGCAATCCATGTAACAGATCACAGAAAAAAGGTTATTCTATATTAAGGGGTATTTCGTCTGAAATAGACTTGGTTATTTTGTTGTTTCGACAACCTTTCCTCATCCATGTGACACCTCCTTCTTGTGTTCTAATGAGCAGCAGATGTTAAACAGAAATCCTGAATCTTTGACAGCAAATAACCTCACAAATACATCAGAAATTAATGCAACCATCACCACCCGCACTCCACCCACATCAATGACATCATCAAAGATCACTGAGTCCAATCTGGCAACATATCAAAGCTATTGGCCAGCAACTGAAGCATGACACAGATGAACATTTCTTAATCTTGATTGTGGTGCTCCGCCACGGACCTGAATTTTACAAATCTCTGAGCTCAAAATCAAAAAACCTGGAAGCTGCCACTTGAAAACACAATGTGTTTCTAGTAATGAAGTTAAAATCACATCCTTCAGAACGATGTTCTTTAAATAGATACATATCTAGAGAGATTTGAAGAAAACTAATGTCCAAAAACATTAGAAACCCTTTTGTGCAGAAAAAGATCTTATTTGTATTCTTTTACTTTGATCCAGTTCTGGTTCTCAGGTTTTCACATAGACCTTAACACAGTTGAACACTGCCATCTATTGAGTCCCTGAGCAAATGACAATAAATGGAAAAGAGAAGTTTTCCTCTCCATGTAACTCTGGAATGATGGATGAGTTTTCAGCTCGACTACATTGATTGGCACAATTTGAAATTATGATCCAATAGACACAAATTAAATTCACTGGTCCTTCTGCTTCCATATATTTGAAGTATTCCTTAAGTCAACGATCTTGAGGAAAAAAAATTCAGTTATTGTTTGCAGATACCACACTAATCAAACTTGAACTACCAACTACCAGGTAAGACTAATTTAGTGAGTCTTGGCTTTGTAAAATAAATAAATAAATATATTAGAGATGTAAATAATAGTCCTGAACTGAAAATGAGTCAACAAAATTTAAATGTGATGCTGCACAAAATCTAACATTGCAACAAATCCAATGTTATTACAACAGTAAACAATCAAATTTTATATTTAAAAAAAGGTAATTTTTTGTTTTAACCCCAAAATCTGTAACATAATTTATTAACTTAGACATGAAATAGTCAAACCAGTTTGATTAAATTGTTTATTTTGTTTCGTTTTATTTAGAAGTTTCTTTTAGTTGATGTTTTCATCCCAAACATAATGAAATGGCACTAAATATACAAACAAAGCTCAAGGGTAAAAAGTGAACTGCAAAAATGTAACTTTCACATTTTTGCGTAAATCCTACATTTTAAACAAAGAGAATTGGTGTGTAAATTTTAGTTTTCATGGCAAAAATCATGCCCAAAGTTGTGTCAACTATGGTTGTGTCAGAAAATGTACACTTTGCCCAAACATGACATAAAACACATTAATAGAAATGTCCTAATTTGTCAGGATTCAAACTCAACAACAATTTGCAGTAGGTTGCCTCGAACTAATCGAATTTATTTTAATTGTTATTTTCAACAGTATTTATTTGGAAGCTGAGTTCAATGTTAAGTCAAATGTTTTTTTTCTACTTGCGTGGATCTGCGCATGCGCAAGATAATATGCCAAACAATGACGGTTAAAAATAAAAAATTAAATAAATTTCACAAACTATTTCCCATTGTTTACTCTTACTGTTAAGTGTTTTAAACATATTTATGATTTTCATAGTGTTTTAATTTCTGAAATCCGTTGCACGGTTCAGATTAGCGTCTTCATAACGTAACCAACGTAAATATTTGAATTTAAACAAAAAATAAATAAATTGCATCATTGGTTTACGTCAAGTTTGTGACTGTAGCCAGCGGGCGAGAGAAAAAAAACATTCGTTTATTTCACTTTTCAGCCATTCATTATACACACGCAACGCGTCGCAATAAAGCGCAACGATTCCCGACTCAGCTTGAATGAATGATGGACATGCGTTTAGCGAGTGTTTGTAAACGACCAGAAAGAAAAGAGTGCTGTGTTTTCACATAACAACTTTCAGAAGTGTCTTTGTTTACCTGCAGACTTTCACGTAAAAGTCCAGCGCTCAAACCTCCAGCTCTCGCGCGCTTCTTTCACCAACATCC
Organism: Danionella cerebrum; assembly: GCA_007224835.1. Taxonomy (NCBI): domain Eukaryota; kingdom Metazoa; phylum Chordata; class Actinopteri; order Cypriniformes; family Danionidae; genus Danionella; species Danionella cerebrum. Next base: position 93,616 of record SRMA01026420.1, read on the forward strand.
CGGAGACGCGAGCGAGATCCAACGCGCCGCAGAGGTTCAACCCTCGGCGTTTAAATAAAAAGTTAATCGCTGTTTAAAGTTTGGCACATTCCAGCATCTGCTCATCCCTCACAAATTTCCCACAAGCCCTTGCAGCGGAGTCCCAGGCAGAGCCCGTGCAGCCCTCAGGAGGCTCTGAGGGAGAGCTTAGAAGAGGAGCAAAACAGTTCTTTCACAACCAGTTGAAAGAGATTTGTGTAACAGCCTTATGTTCAAATCGATTACAACCAATTCCTACACACAAAATCTCATATTGACAACTTATTTACAAAAATATTCACATTCTTTGTGATCCATGAAGCACACTGAGCAGTTCTGTATTTACAGGAAACAGCAAAAATAAGGGACTCTCTAAATAAATCTATCCATGCCCCAGTATAAGTTCAGGAGCAGTTTTCTTGTCCATGATGTCTGTGTACATTTGCCCCCATCCTAACTTGTCTCCCAGTTTACACTGAATTCCATAAGTGACAACTTCTGAAGCATTTTTACAACATTTGCAAAAATATTCACACTATTTGTTCAATACGTTCATGAGTTCCCAGTTAACACCCAATCCAACGATCGACAACCTTTTTTTACTTTTTACATAAATTCAAGAGGCGAAATGAACGAATGAGCAAGTGAATTTACTCCGAGTGGACTCCCGTCAATATATAGAAATCCTAAGTGTAATTAGTGGAAACAAGTGAAGTACCAATGACAAAGATCTTGTTTTAGAAAAAAATTACTAAATAAAAAAATACAACGTGCAATCGCTGAATTTAGGTGATGAAAGTGTGGTGATGCATGATTTCACATTGTAATGATAAGTGACCACACCTCTCGTTCAACAAAAATGAACAAGGAAGAGCCATTTAGAGCTGTAGGTGAAATATCAGATATACGTTGGAAATACTCTTGAATTTCTTAAAAAGGGAAGAGAGAGAGAGAGGTGATCTATGAAAAAATGCACTGAGAAGTTCTGCATTTACAGGAAACACTGGTGTAATGTATAAATACTGGACTCTCTAAATGCCACAGCAGTTTCACAGACACCATGTTGGGCTGTTCTGGGGCCCAAAGGGAACAGAGACTCTACACCGCTCCAGTTCTTTCTGTTAAATGGGAGGTGGAGTTCAATTCAACTAGAGAATGTCAATAAAATACAATACTTGAAATATTTCCAACAAACTATTGGTAGTTTACGCCAATTTCTAATCAGCCAATCACAATGCCTTGGTAGCCCTCAGCTGCCTTGGGGCAGTCTAAAAGAATAGGGATGCCATTTCAAGCCTACAGCCTCCTGCCCACCACCAAACACACCCCACCATTCTCTCACATCCACACAGGTAAATGTGGCAGGGGTGGCTTGCCCAAGACCACAACGGCAGAATGGATCTGGTGGGGATCGAACTGCCAATCTTTCAGTCATAAGAACACTAACAGAAAACCATAGGACTAGCATAAGGAAAATCTGTTACTACACCACCACCTTGAGACATCAGCAGAAACTGACCAAAGAACAGAGAGTTCTCCTGATAACAGGTTGAAAGGACCCCCTCCCCCTCCTCAAACTGCACAGAACATTTTTCTTCATTTCCTCAGACTGCAAGTATGGTAAGCATGTATGCGTGTTACCCTTCCACCCTTCCCAAACATTCTCTGACTTCCCAATCCACACTCTCACATGTGAACATCACTAGTCTGATGCCAAATTCTCTCCAGACATCTACTAAGGGCTGGAAAGCAGCAGAAAACATCGCCCAACTGTTAAGCATTCCAAGAAAATGACAGATATTTCCTCCAGAAGAATCAGTGCAGATGTTTGCAGTTTGTGGAGCTTTATTATGAGATGAGGTGGTGCTTGTAAAGCGCTCAACCTTGCTCCAAAGGGCAGGCTGCTGAAATATGAGTCTGATGAGCAACAACTTCGACTCGCTGGAGTCAGCCAATGTACACAAACACACACAGACTCAGCATCCCTCCTCCGGTCAGATCTCACCGCGGTCAGTAGATTAGAAGGGTGTGTGCTGATCAATTCAGACCCCAAAGCAGAGCTCAAGCTGTCAGTCTAAAAAACACCATTATCATTGACCATTATACACAGGATGTAAACAACATTATTAAGGAAAATTTTATTGTCTGTTACATTTAATTGTGGATCTCTTGTTCACGATTTCTGACTTCCTGTTTGAAAAGAAATTTCTCAGGAAGTGATGCGTCGGTGTCCGATACCATCTCTATGACTCATCTGTATTTCATTTATTTATGAGCCTGAATGAGTCCTATGAGAAGAGTCCTATGAGAAGATACAGTGTATTAATTATTAATGACGCCTAACTCTTAACAGGTCCGGTTATGTTTCAAGATCGTTCATTAGTTTGGAGTTCAGAATGGTTTGCAATTGTTTGTGGCGTAAAGGTGCTGAGGTGGTACATAGCTTTCCCTGTGATGAAGTCAGAGCTAAATTCTGAGTCTGAGCGGTGGGTAAGCTACCGACAAATGGGAACTTTGATTTGATCGAAGCAAGCATTTTCCTCGAGAAAGCTACAAGAACTGCAGGATGGTGGACCTGGACACTGCAAATCAACGCTTGCGATGCGGTTACAATTGAGGTTACAATCCCACTTTAGTGCAGGAATGTGTGCGTTTTACCAGCTGTTTTTAGGCACTTATCTTTGAAGCCATGGGTTTATATACCTTAAAGCAGGGGTCTCCAACCCGGTGCCCACAGGCATTTTGTCGCCCGTGAGGACCACATGAGTCGCCCGCCATCTGTTCTAAAAATAGCTCAAATAGTGCCACTTTCCAGTGAGCCGAGTCTAATTTAATATGATTGCTATTCGTGTTTAAATGACACTTGCACGTAAGCTTGATGTGATAATATATAAATTGAATAAAATTTATATATATATATATAGAAATATATATATATATTTTTTTTTTCTATAAACCAGAAAAGTTGTTTTCCTTAAAAAAAAAAAAACCTTTTCCTTTCCCCTGTTTCTGAAACAATTGCACAACCACAGTTTTATATTTGTAGCTTCAACAGTTTGTAACTTCAGAACGTTTGATGGCAAAGTTGTTTCTTACAATGGGGGAGGATACTAATATAATGCTTCTGTTTTGAGAATTGTTTACAAAGGTTTTCAAAGTAAATTACTAGGTGTTACTTAAGTAATAAAGGTGTCATAGAAGTAAAAGGGTACGGGCATTATTACATACTCATACTGGTACTCGGTATCAATTGTAAATATTTCTACTCACTTTAAAGAAAGGTTCTATTGGTGCATACCAAAAAAAAAAAAAACATAATACCGCCATGTAATGTAATGAATTCGCCATGATGTTTATTGTTAAAAAACTGTTGTCAAAATTATTTTCCAACATATTCCAACGCACCCAATTTTAAAAGAGGAAGATCTAGAAAAAAAAGATTCTGAACCAAATACTTTTGTAAAATATTTTATATCAACTGTGTAGAAGTTAACAGTACATTACTAATAATAGCTAGTAACATTGTCACTACATTACTAATAATAGCTAGTAACATTGTCACTACATTACTAATAATAGCCAGTAACATTGTCACCACATTACTAATAATAGCTAGTAACATTGTCACCACATTACTAATAATAGCTAATAACATTGTCACTACATTACTAATAATAGCTAGTAACATTGTCACTACATTACTAATAATAGCTAGTAACATTGTCACTACATTACCAACAATAGCCAGTAACATTGTCACTACATTACTAATAATAGCTAGTAACATTGTCACTACATTACTAATAATAGCTAGTAACATTGTCACTACATTACTAATAATAGCTAGTAACATTGTCACCACATTACTAATAATAGCCAGTAACATTGTCACTACATTACTAATAATAGCCAGTAACATTGTCACTACTTTACTAATAATAGCTAGTAACATTGTCACTACATTACTAATAATAGCTAGTAACATTGTCACCACATTACTAATAATAGCCAGTAACATTGTCACTACATTACTAATAATAGCCAGTAACATTGTCACTACATTACTAATAACAGCCAGTAACATTGTCACTACATTACTAATAATAGCCAGTAACATTGTCACTACATTACTAATAATAGCCAGTAACATTGTCACTACATTACTAATAATAGCCAGTAACATTGTCCCTACATTACTAATAATAGCCAGTAACATTGTCACTACATTACTAATAATAGCCAGTAACATTGTCACTACATTACTAATAATAGCTAGTAACATTGTCACTACATTACTAATAATAGCTAGTAACATTGTCACATTACTAATAATAGCCAGTAACATTGTCACTACATTACTAACAATAGCCAGTAACATTGTCACTACATTACTAACAATAGCCAGTAACATTGTCACTACATTACTAATAATAGCTAGTAACATTGTCACTACATTACTAATAATAGCAAGTAACATTGTCATCACATTACTAATAATAGCTAGTAACATTGTCACTACATTACTAATAATAGCTAGTAACATTGTCACTACATTACTAATAATAGCTAGTAACATTGTCACTACATTACTAATAATAGATAGTAACATTGTCACTACATTACTAATAATATCTAGTAACATTGTCACCACATTACTAATAATAGCCAGTAACATTGTCACTACATTACTAATAATAGCCAGTAACATTGTCACTACATTACTACTAATAGCCAGTAACATTGTCACTACATTACTAATAATAGCCAGTAACATTGTCACTACATTACTAATAATAGCTATTAACATTGTCACTACATTACTAATAATAGCCAGTAACATTGTCCCTACATTACTAATAATAGCCAGTAACATTGTCACCACATTACTAATAATAGCCAGTAACATTGTCACTACATTACTACATAATAGCTAGTAACATTGTCACTACATTACTAATAATAGCCAGTAACATTGTCACTACATTACTAATAATAGCCAGTAACATTGTCACTACATTACTAATAGCTAGTAACATTGTCACTACATTACTAATAATAGCCAGTAACATTGTCACCACATTACTAATAATAGCCAGTAACATTGTCAATACATTACTAATAATAGCTAGTAACATTGTCACCACATTACTAATAATAGCCAGTACCATTGTCACCACATTACTAATAATAGCCAGTAACATTGTCACTACATTACTAATAATAGCTAGTAACATTGTCACTACATTACTAATAATAGCCAGTAACATTGTCACTAATAATAGCTAGTAACATTGTCACTACATTACTAATAATAGCTAGTAACATTGTCACTACATTACTAATAATAGCTAGTAACATTGTCACTACATTATTAATAATAGCTAGTAACATTGTCACTACATTACTAATAATAGCTAGTAACATTGTCACTAAATTACTAATAATAGCTAGTAACATTGTCACTAAATTACTAATAATAGCTAGTAACATTGTCACTACATTACTAATAATAGCCAGTAACAATGTCACTACATTACTAATAATAGCTAGTAACATTGTCACTACATTACTAATAATAGCCAGTATCATTGTCACCACATTACTAATAATAGCTAGTAACATTGTCACTACATTACTAATAATAGCCAGTAACATCGTCACTACATTAGTAATAATAGCTAGTAACATTGTCACTACATTACTAATAATAGTTAGTAACATTGTCACTACATTACTAATAATAGCTAGTAACATTGTCACTACATTACTAATAATAGCTAGTAACATTGTCACTACATCACTAATAATAGCTAGTAACATTGTCACTACATTACTAATAATAGCCAGTAATATTGTCAGTACATTAATAATAATAGCTAGTAACATTGTCACTACATTACTAATAATAGCTAGTAACATTGTCACTACATTACCAATAATAGCTAGTAACATTGTCACTACATTACTAATAATAGCCAGTAACATTGTCACCACATTAATAATAATAGCCAGTAACATTGTCACTACATTACTAATAATAGCCAGTAACATTGTCACCACATTACTAATAATAGCCAGTAACATTGTCACTACATTACTAATAATAGCTAGTAACATTTTCACTACATTACTAATAATAGCCAGTAACATTGTCACTGCATTACTAATAATAGCCAGTAACATTGTCACTACATTACTAATAATAGCTAGTAACATTGTCACTAAATTACTAATAATAGCTAGTAACATTGTCACTACATTACTAATAATAGCCAGTAACATTGTCACTACATTACTAATAATAGCCAGTAACATTGTCACTACATTACTAATAATAGCTAGTAACATTGTCACTACATTACTAATAATAGCTAGTAACATTGTCACTACATTACCATAATAGCTAGTAACATTGTCACTACATTACTAATAATAGCCAGTAACATTGTCACTACATTACTAATAATAGCTAGTAACATTGTCACTACATTACTAATAATAGCCAGTAACATTGTCACTACATTACTAATAATAGTTAGTAACATTGCCCCCACATTAGTAATAATACAGTGGTTCGCAAACTTTTTTAGTGGAGCCCCCCTTTTAAACCTTTAAAACAATCTGGGCACCCCCAGATGTAAAATAATAACTATTTAATAATTAATTAATAATTATTTTAATGTAAAATAAATGTAACTACTCCTTAATGTTAAATAACTTATTATTTATAGCTTATTTAAGTGACAATTCGGTTGCATGGTGTTAAGATATGATCCTTATGCGCTCTTACCTGGTTAGGAACACTACCCAATTGCAGAGCACGTTACTTACGTTTGTTATCTCGTATGTACATGTGTGAGATGTACCGTTGAGAGATGATTTGAGTTTGAGTTTATTAAAGAAGAGTTTCAGTCATTGAGAGCGTTTTGTTTTCCTCACGCGAGCAAGAGAGAGAGAGGGAGAGAGAGCTGTGATGCGTGCATCTGTGCACCTGACGTCAAACACATGGAAACAATTGTATGCTTGCTGTTCCTTTTGTAAATCCTTTTGATTTTTGTCAGCTTATGAAAACCCACATAACTCCATTAAGAAGGATCAAACTGTCCAAGTTTGTGAAACTGTCCAAGTGAATGTTTAGCAGAAAAAAAACCCTCACAGACTGAAGACGATGCAGATCGATCATCATCTTATCGAAACATCGCAGATAAACTATTAGCTGTGCCCATTTCACATCTTGAAATGTATTTTAGCGTGAGAAATCGGGTTTGTAGCGTGAGAGATCACTCAAATGCGTTGAATGTGTGAGAAACGGCAGCTGAGCTCTGTAGTTTCGCTCGTGAGTATGGATGCGGAAGCCAAAGGCATTATGGGAAATGTAGTTTTTTTCCCCCGTTTTCGTTACGACCGCGCTATGGCAGAGATGGGCTATGACGTCAGCGCGCAGCGCTGGGTGTACAAATATGGCCGCGGCTTCGGCCTTGCACCGGAGCTCTTACGCCTCTCATACAGCCGTGACCGGACTTCGCGGCGCTCTGCATTCGCTCGAAAAGACGCACCAACTTTTCCCCCTCTGTTTTGGGGAAGAAAAAGTGCGTCTTATGAGCCGAAAAATACGGTACTTTTAAAACTAGGATAGTGTCATGGACTGGCTACCTGCCATGGGCTGAGAGGGGCTCTCCTTAGGTGTCATCCATGTGTCCTTTGACTATTAAGTAATGCAGCATGTCGAGCAGACAGGTTAATCAGATCTGGAAAAAAGTATCTTTGGTGTTGCTTTGAGCCTTTCATACCATGAAATCACAGCACCAAGCTTTCCAACTGTGCTTTCCTGCCACATTGATGGGCAAATGGCAGTGCTTTGAGGATGATCTGTATCATCACAGAGTTCTTTGTACTCTAGTGTTCGGTGCAAACAAGATGCTTTGAGGACATTCATAGTATGAGCAACTAATAGGACATTTTTGGTTCACGTAGAGTTCACGTGGCTTAAGGCAATATATATGTGCATAAGTTATTTAATTATGAGCTGAGATCAAAGCTAACAAGGGATAACTCTTGAATGGTAAATGCCAAGAGATACTGTGTACCAACACAGTTGCATTTGGAACGTGTCTCCCTCCAACTCAGAAGGCTTGCATTTAAAGAAAAACAAGTATGGATCAAAGATAAGCTCAAATCACAAATCTGATCTTAAAGTAAAAATCTGAATTGTTTAATAAACATGGATACTTGTTTGTTCAATAGAATCCATTGTGGTTTGATCCCTATGCCTATGTTTCTCAACTTATAAAAAGGAAAAACTGAGTAGTACAATTATACTAAGTTCAGGTTATATACATACAGTTAAAAAAAATCAGTCAAAACATAAATAGTAATTTTCTGGGTTTCTAGGGATGAGAGATGCAGAATCTTTCATACCATAAGGAACCAACCATCACAGAGTTCTAAACAAACTGTAAGTATCCTGGTAATACTCAATAAATAATTCAAACTTGACTTTCTTTACCTTATACCTGAGAACAAACTTCAGTTTTCAACTTTATTATAAGCCAACATCAGGCTTATAATAGTCTGAATAGGCAAAATAAATTGGGTGCACAAGGTAGAATTATTCGTTCCCCATGCAAATATGATATAAAACAGCTCCTGTGTCTCTATGATTTGGATTTTCCTGAGCTGAAAGGGTGATTACTAGGTGAGCAGTCTGGTTTCTATAGAAGGGTCTCTGACACAATATATTGTTGCCCATGTTAACATAAGTTACACAAACCAACCCCCATGTTTATCATTAACCAGAGGAGAGATACAGTTCCGAAAATTTGGTTACTAGGGTAAACAATTTGTTTGCTAGGCAGCAGAGGTGGGACCAAGTCACTACTTTACAGGTCAAGTCAAGTCCCAAGTCAATGCAGGGTAAGTCCAAGACAAGTCTAAAGTCAAGGCAAGTCAAGTCAAGTCCAAAGTTAAGGCATGTTAAGTCCCAAGTCAAGAGAGGGAAAGTCCAAGTCAAGTTCCAAGTCAATCCAGAGCAAGTCTAATAAAAGTTCAAAGTCAAGGCAAAGCAAGCCCAATCAAGTTAAAAGTCGTCAAATTTTCATTTCAAATCATCTAAAGAAAAACAAAAAACAAAGCAATAATAGATAGCTTTCCTGTGGCTCAGTTGGTAAAGTACTCTGCTAGCAACGCAAATGTTGTGGGTTCAAACACCAGGGAAAGCAAGAACGCGAACTCGCACAGAGTGAAATGCAAGTGTGAATTGATTATTAATCAAGTCATTCTGAGTCAAGTCGCTAGTCATTGGTATTCAAGTCTAAGTCGAGTCGCAAATATTTTGCCATACTGCCAAGTCAATACTCAAGGCAGATGACACATCTGCTAGGTAGCTGTCAGGGATGACGGAAAATAAACCAATTTTACAAACATCTTAAGACAATGGAAAATTCCCCAGCATTCACTGCAATTTCCCAGAATTTCTTTAGTGGTACTAGTCTGAAAAGATATACCGACCCGAGTCAGACCAGTTTGGATGTCTTCGGAAAGATTGCTGGCTGTATCTCAAATGGTCTAGGAGGAGATATGTTTAGACTTTTTTTGACAAGCCAACATAAGGCATAGATGAGCAACATAAACCAATCCTGTAAAACTCCTGGTCACCTGACTGTAGATGAACTGTGGGTAAATGAATCAGCTCTGTGTGTGGGACAGCGGGCAGACAACGCCCCAGACACCTGGGCACTGTACTGACTCAATCATCAAATACTGGCACGATTCCAGAGCTGTGCTGAGAGCCACTTCCTGTAGAAATGCTGAGTCCACGATGCCCGGTCACATGGCATCAGCACCTGCCAAACAAACTACTCCTCTCCAAGTGTGTGACCATGTGGAAGTAAAAGATGACTGTTCTAATGCCTGCTTTAAAGTGATTGGGCTGAATGAGATGTTTACATTTGCTCATAGCCGTCTCCCCTAGTCCATTTCAGGTTCTTTTCTCGTGCTAGCATTAGCCACGCGAACCGTGAGAAACTAATCTAGATGAGTGATTCACAAGTGACCGGTGCACTACAAAAGAACCAAATCCACACCGGGCATCTGTGAGGTTTAGGCCGGGTGATTCAGGATGAGTGATATCTTTTGCAGCTGCTTAATTCCAAATCTTTAATATTTCTATTATTGGGGGCAGTATCAAGAATGTAGACCTCATTGTTTGCTCGTGCTTCTCTTTCGAGATAGCCACGCCCACTAAGCAGTACACACCTATATCACGTTTTTTAAGTCAAAAGACACTTCAAAAAAGCAGGGTTCATGGCCCTTTTATTTAGATACAATTAAAAATCTGGCAAAAGTGTGGGGAAGGTGTGGCTGATATCTTTAATGCAGCCATTCTTCAGGTGATTTGTGGCGTACAGGGTTTAGTCAAACAGCGCTCTCTAACCAATAAGAAAATTAAGGTCGCTCTCTACATACTGGTCCGAATTGAGATTCGCGCGACTCTGCGGATGGCTCCTCAGCAGGGGGCTCTTCTTCTGAGTCAAGGAAATATTGATGCAATGGCGCTTCCAGGGTGTAGATAGCATTTGCAGTACAACAGATGCACTCCGCGCCACTCAGAGAAACAGGAAAGAAGACGACGACAGAGGAGAAATCAAAGAACGCACAGAAAAAAATCCTGGATGTTGAGTGGTTTCTACTGTTGGTGGCTGATCACATGAGAAAAATGTGGAGAAAAAAAGAGGATTTGTGGTGAGCTGCTTCTTTCCTGTTTTCTCTTAGATTCTACTCATGTCATCAAAGGAACCAACGTTCATTCATTGTTTCTTGTTGACACCACTAGTTTTGTTCAATGTGTGATGTTACACTGGCGCCCATGGTTTTCGACATGTTGTAGCCTTTAGATTCCCCCCAGGTTGTGTGCGACACACTTGCGGATCAGATACACTTACATCTCCAAGCTAATAATCAATGTTACCCAAGTACAGATCGAATTAAGGATGACACAATACAGAACTGTATAGTACACCACCCACGGAACTGCCCTCTTGTGTAAATATCCAATCAGTGAGTGCTAAATTTAGAGGAGGGTGGAACTTCTTGTTAGAGACCAGTATGAATCGGTCCGGTGAAGATATCTACTTTATGTGTTTTACTCTAACTACAGCCAACTAAGGGAGTCAAGTTTTAAACCTGTGGTTTGGAGACATTTTGGCTCTGCTGTTGAATACGACAAAGAGGAAAAAAGAACGGTAAACAAAAATGTGACAGTGTGCAAATGTGACTATTTTGTACATATAATTATGTAAAAGGCAACACATGAAACATGAGCGGAGCCCGAACAAGGCACACACACAGCGAAAGAAAGACTCTGTGAATGCTTCAACCAGCCAAATCCAACTAATTCAGAAATACCAAATTTCTCTAGTTCTGTTGCTCTAGTACATACGGAATACTGTGCAGTTTCTATATTTTCTTTTAGTTTATTGTTTATTTAAAGTGTCGATCTTTGAAAATGTGTAGTAATGTTTGGAAATTTTGGGAAAATAAAGTGAATTATATCAAACACCTATTTTTTTTAAATCTGTTCATGTGATCTTTACAAAGGATGATAAAAAAAAAATACCAATTTGTTGAGCCATCAGAACAGTGGTTAAAAACAGAGGTATGGATCGAACTAGGGCAAATAATCTTTATTAATTGAAGTTTAGGGATGAAGATTTAGGTCGATTACAATTATTGAATGATTATTTTACAATAAATATAATTTTTATAAGTATATATTTAATTTTGAGTTAAAATACTACTTGAATTTTATTAAACATCAATAAATGTACAACTGAAGTTAGTGTTTAAGCTCGGCGTGTCGGCCGTAAACACACGCAGTTGTGTTTTTAATGTGAATCGGTCAGCGCTATATCGAACTGTGAGCTCTGTGTACCATTCTATCCCTAGATGAAATAGGAAGAGGGTGATTTTTTTTCAAAATTAAGTTTTCATGACAAAAGCCCTTCTAATGGCGATTGTATGATTCCCAAATAATTCCTCATGAAAATAGTTGATCCATAATTTGGTTAATATCTTCTTCTCCCCCTGGATTCACTCACTACTTGTATCTAACGGACCATCACTGAACCCCAGCACCAGGAACCAAAGAAATACAGCATTTTGTTGACTATAATGCTGTAAATAATTTCCGTTAACTCTTGGAAGTGTCTGCACGCACCGGTGCGAGTGCCAATCACATCGACGGTTTTGAATTAAGTCGAAACTATGTATATAACAGACCGTTTTTATTATTTTAATTTTAAATATAATTTTGAGGTTTCAAAAAGGTTATTAGTTTTGAAATTTTTGGTTTTACACGAACATAACTAGATTTATGACGCATAATTTGCAAAGTAATTCAAATTAAAATGTGAGAAAATGCGGGATCGTCTTCAGTTGCGTTTTACGGAGCCCAAAGCGATGCCATTAGCGCCCCGTAGTGGCAATATAACCTTTGGAAGCACAAGAGTTGTTCGATGGATTGCGTTTTGCAACTTATTCTGAAAATGAATTATTTTTCTCAACACCTTTTTAAAACACAAAAACTTTTCCAGTAAAAAAAATGTAAAAGTTATTAAAAAACATTTTTTGTACAACTTCAGATTTGTTGAAAGATTAATGAAAAAATATCTGTGAAAAAAGTAGCTGGGGTTGTACTAAAAATTTGCATTACCAGAAAAAAATGTTTAAAAGGTACTTTATTATTTATTATTATTCTGAGTCTATCACTTATACTCATGTCCATTGCTTATTCACTTCCTTAGTGCTTTTATTTACAGATTTATACTGAAATCATCAAATTATTAAACTCTATGTACATAAATGAATTATCAGAATTCAATAGAATACTTAAAGTTCCACCATCAAAAGTAAGTAAAGCTAAGGATGATTCATGACATGAAAACCCCATCAACACAAACCATCTGTGTTTCAAATCATTGGTTTATCAGCCTCTTGGAGTCGAGAGGGAGGGAGAGTCACACAAACACGGCAACCTTTCAGCTGTAGAGGACATTCGCTCAGCACAGGCGCACGTCACTGCAGTTACACACTCATGCTAACGCTCGGAGAAGCTGCTCGTGTCAATGGCCACATGCTTGTGGATGCCGGAGACTTACAGGACAGCGCTGCGCAGATCATCGGAAGATGAGAAGCATTCAGAGACAACAGAGCCCATGAGAAGCAGCTAGAGCGTGTCCGAGCGTCCGGCCTGACCTACATGAAGATGCTGTGTGTGTGGTTTCCTGGAGGCTGCTAGGACACAGCGCTGTGTTTGTGCTTCTTCATTACTGTATGTGCTCTGCTCCAGCGTCTCACTCCATCTGTAGGACGGTCGGGCGGATTGAGGGACGGGGGGGTGGGCTGAACGCACGTGCGTGTGAATGGAGCTTTATTTACATCCATCACGGCTGCTGCGTGTGGTTGGATGCTGTGCTATAAATATCTGCCGGGCTGATGATGGGAAATGCAGCGTGATTTCTGTCCGGGGTTAATAATCTGTCTGATATGTGTGATACGCATACACAAGCACTCGAGAGGCTGAATGAGTGCAGTGAACTGAAGCTTCATTATAATTTCTATAAGCTCCGAGCTGTGTTTACTCCATAACAAACACGAGCTCCCACAAATATGTGCATTTTACACTCAGCTGATCTCAGTCACTGATGATGGTTCCACTTTAAACAGTTCATTAGTCAAGAAACCAACGAGTTTCATCTTAGCCAGGGCTCTAGACTAACTTTTTGCACTGGTTGCACTGGTGCGCCTAAATTTTTTTCTTAGGTGCACCAGCACAAAAGTTAGGTGCACCCAAATTTTCAACTGCATCACATTTAACACCCCATTTTCACAAGTTCACTTTTTTTTAGTTCTCTATTTATTTATTTTTTTTAAATCACTGTCCATAGACAATATTGACTTGTAAATGATTAACTAACAACCTGGTCAATATAAAGTTCTTTATTTGAAGCACAATTCCACAAGAAAGGTAACTAAAACTTACTGAAAAGGTGTTTAAAGTGCTTTACTGAGCTGAAATTTAAACTTTAAACTGATTTTGGTCCCCAAGAGCAGCAAATGCTTTCTTTGAAGCAGCATTAATTCCTAATTAAACAAATAAAAACGATAATACCATTTACTACCCAGATCAAGAGTTTATAATGCAGCCTATTTATTTTTTATTTTTATTTTTAAGTGTCAGAATATTATTGTTAATGCCGTAACGAGACGGTAGGCATATTATTGACATAGGCTCCATAACATGACATGGTTTACCTTGGGCATGAGCATGCTCGACCTCACTGTGTTCAATAATATATTCATCGGTCTTCCTTTCCGCAAGATACGACTGTACACAATGATGCATTCCTTTGTGGCGATATATGTGTCTCCGGCGATCAGGAATTCCATGTACGCACTGTTCACAATTTGCACAGATGTCTTTTTTTTTCAATGTATCTGCGATGACTTCTATAAATTGGGTGCGCGTGACATCATTGCTGTACGTCGGGTTAACGTTCAAGCCATTTTTCTTCATAGGAATTATTTCGGACTTGAATTTAGTGAAGGGGAGTTCTTCTTTTGCAATATTGTAGGCAACATTAAACTTAATTCTCATCTCGGCCTCGTCTGATCTGTTAGCAGCTGCCTGCCGCTGAAAGGCAGCGGGGAGAGGGGACACTTGAGCGGTGCATTTATCGCGGCATGTTATGTGTTTTATAGAAAAATTCTAAAGTTCATAGTTTCAATTCTAAATGTATTAGAGCCAGTCACAAGGGAGGTTGATGGCTCTGTGTCAGAGCATTGGTTATGATTTTCACGATCAGGCCCTAACTTATCTTTCTTAATGAAAAATCTGTCAATCATTCTTTTCATCTTCTCTCGTAATCCACGGCTACATCCACTGTTTACCTGATGGACTCATCTCTCTCTCTCTGACTGCATCACGTTCATTTTCAAACGTACGTTCACACACATACAGGAATATCTGGACCACGGCCAATCAGAGGGGGGGTGGGGCGGGATACGCTCTTCACTATCTCTGATTGGTTTAGACCACGATATGGGCCTAATGTGTGTCTGTTGTTGAACAACAGGGAGACTCACGGAGTTTCGTTTTTTTCCCCTCGAACGACGGGTCGCACCGGTGCAACCTTTGATTTTTTTTAGTCGCACCATTGAGAAATTAGGTCGCATATGCGACCAAATTGGTCGCACTCTAGAGCCCTGTTAGCACATAATGTATGTGATGAACACTTGCATTTTGCATTTCCTTTGCAGGACGGGGACGGTATTGCAAGTTACTACAAAGTTAACATGGATAGAACCACAGCAAACACTGGTAATAAACCGCTTCTCCATTAGCTATTTACTTGTGATGGTTAGACGCATGAGAATGCTCCAGTTTGCTTGGAGCATCTGTGGAGAAAAAGGTTCAGTTTCTTCAGACCACAGCTCAAACTTGATTGAGTTCAAACTTTGCATCATCAACACACAGCTATCACCGGGATCCCAGCTGCCAGGTAAAAACTTACAGTTGTGATCGGAAGTTTAATGTTTGATTTCTTGGCCATTTTTCAGCTCCTTATATTTGTAGTCCCCCTTTGACATCAATAATAGCCTAAAGTCTCTTGAGGTAGTTGTTGATGAGGTTCTTTATCTTCTCCGTTGATGAAGCACCCCATTCTTCTTGGCAAAAGCCTCAAACTCTTGTAAATTCTTAAACTGTCTTGCATGAACTGCATGTTTGAGTTCTCTCCAGAGTGGTTCGATGATATTGAGGTCATGAGACTGAGATGGCCACTGCAGAACCTTCACTTTGTTCTTGTGTAACCAATCGTACGTGAACTTGGCCTCGTGTTTAGGATCGTTGCTGTGTTGGAATGTCCAGTAACGTCACATGTGCAGCTTCAGGGCTGATAAATGAACATTTTCCTCCAGCATTCTCCAAGTTTCTAGTGCCTTTGGAGCGAAACATCCTCAAAACATCAGTCACCCACCTCTATGTGTCACAGTGGGGACGGTTTTCAGTTCATGCTCAGAATTCAGAAATCTCTAAACGTCACTAGATGATAGAGGCAAGGGTCTTTTCTGCAGAAACTTTTCTGCACAAACATTGATTACAAGGAAACACAGACGGTTACCTTTACCAGCCACTCAAACCTGGATTCTTAAGAGTAAACACAGTTGTTTGACAATAAATGGCTTCACCCAACCACTAACTATGAATGGAATAATACTTCTACCTCACTATATTTTCTGAAAAAAAATAATAATAATTTGCCAGGGTTTTTACACCTTAAATAAGAGTAAATAAGCATTTGTCTTGCAGACATCTCCTGTATTCGATTGGGGAACAAAGAGACCTAAAAGTGTTTCCCAACTGTTACACTGGTGCTCTGAGATGCCTTACCTGTCCCACTTGGACACTTAAAAAGCTTAGTTGTTCACCCATTAAACACCAGTTTGTAAAAGTGTATTCCACACTAGAAATTAGATTTAATCTGTCCCAGTCCCACTGTACAAAACACACATATATATATATATATATATATATATATATATATATATATATTGAAGTGCAGATCAATAAATCCTCAAATAGCTCTTATTACCAACAATGTTCAGATTTTTTTAAGTCTTATTTCAAGAGTTGCGGTTATTTATGGTTATTTTAAGGGTTTTCAGTGTTAAAAAAATTATTATTTATCATTGTTCGAAGACAATATGAACATTAAAAAGGTAAATTTCTTAATTTGTAGGTAATTTATACAAAATATAACTAGACGAGCATATATTTCAGTGTGAATCTACTTTTTCTCCACAAAAACATTAGTTTTTGAACAGTATTATTGTTCAGTATGGCCTCTAGCTTTAAATAAAAATAACTTATAGCTTCACCCGAGCCACTTTGTCCAACAAATCATTTTCATATCAGAATTCACCTACAGTAGCCTAATCTTTCTGTGAAGAGGCACTATATAAATACAACTGACTCCACTTAGACTACTTTTTTTTGTCCGTATATAACCTACTCTTTGAGTTGAAACGCACTGTTTCCCTTGTGATTGAACTGTGAGCAAAAGTATTAGTTTTGAGGGAAAAACTCGGGCTACGATGCTGAGATTTTCAATGTAAAACGGGTTATACTTTTGCATAAAATAAAAGAGAAAATAACATTCGTATTATGATATTATATATATATATATATATATGTTACTGATATAGACCATTGGGCCTAATCTGTGTAATACACGATACACTAACGGTCAGAAAAGGTCACATTGCAAGGCCCTAGTCTGATAGCAAATGTAGGACCAGTAGAGATCACATTCTGGAAAACGCCTCGTAATCGCCAAAGAACATGTTCAAATATAGTCTGAACTATATTTCTATCCAACTGCAAAATTACTACCACTAGAGGGAGCAAAGTGCAAGTGAATATTTACAGATTTAAACATGAGTGCGCTTCATAAGACTTTCAGCAGAAGGTGCATATATTGTACATTTCAAGTTGAAAACAAATAGAGTGATCTTACCTGAAGCAGCCATGGTGCCAGTCTTTGGGCACTCCCTCCTTTACACCATTAGCCAGAGCCATATATGGCTCCACATGGGCTTCTGAGGGGGATGTTGAGATAAGCTCCAATGCAGTTTTTCCACTTTCCGTCACAGAGGAGACACTGAGCACCTCAGTGTCCGAGCCCGGGTCATCCAGGAACAGACTTCTGTCTCTAAGACGCTGCTGAATCATAGGAGTAAGGGGAATGTCGAAAGCAAATGGGGTGTCCTGAGTAATTTGAGTCGGAGGTTGAGGTGCGGAGGTGGAGGTGGATAGGGCATCGAGTGAGTCCATGCTGTTGTAGAGAGTTCCTTGCATTCGCTCTGACTCAAGGATGTTCTCGAACTGACAGCTGAAGACATCTGTGGGGTCGGTCTCACCGGCAGCAGAACATCTGGAAGAGAAATAAGATGAACACAAATCAGAGACTGAGGTGGTGCAGAGAAAATGGAACTTTTATTTTAATTGGTGTGAGAAACATGTGATGTTTTGTAGTCGCACTTATTAATCCGGAAGATGCTTTAATGCACACCTTTTAAACTGATGTTTAGGACATCACTATTTACTAAATGCCACTTTTAAATGCTTCTTTCTAATTGGTCAACATTAGGGGTGTAACGGTTCACGGTATGTATTGAACCGTTTCGGTACGGCCTGTTCGGTTCGGGACACTTGCGTACCGTTTCGGTATTCGGTATTTTCATTAAATGATATAAATGTATTATCAGCGCGATATTAAGTGCAGCGCAACAATGTTCCTAGGCGAGTTTCCGCACGGACGCTATTGACTGACGAGCACGAAGACCCTCCCACCTCACTACGGTCTCGTGTTTGAGAACACTTTCGCTTCTCTGTTAAAATACATAACGGGGATAGACGAGTGAATAAATGTAAAGTTGTTTGCCGACATTGTTCCACGGAGATAGTTTCCGCACGGATGCTATTGGCTGACGAGCACGAGCGCGAGAATCATATCAAAAGCGAAAGAGAAGCCAGAGCTTGAAGACCCTCTCACCTCACTACGGTCTCGTGTTTGAGAACACTTTCGCTTCTCTGTTAAAAGACATAACGGGGATAGACGAGTGGATAAATTTAAAGTTGTTTGCCGACATTGTTCCACGGAGATAGTTTCCGCACGGACGCTATTGAGGCACGAGCACGAGCGCGAGAAGGAAAATTACATGGCAAAAGCGAAAGGGAAGCCAGAGCTTGAAGACCCTCCCACCTCATTACAGTCTCCTGTTTGGGAACACTTTGGCTTCTCTGTTAAAATACATAACGGGGATAAACGAGTGGATAAATTTAAAGTTGTATGCCGACATTGTTCCACGGAGATCGGGCAGGCAACACATCTAACATTTTCTACTGCTGGAGATATTATAACCAGATATATGCTCTCTTCAGAAAATGTGGATAGGTAATCTATCCTAACTAGTTGCAGTATTTCATTTTTTATTTAAAAAAAAAAATGTGTTTTTCTTTATAAAGAGTGCAATTTATTTAAAATATCACCCAAATGTGTCACTTTTATTTATTTTGTGCAAGAATTCTACTGTGTATTGGCAGCTTTTCAAAATAAAGATTATGTAAGTTCTTATTGTTTTGTACCGAACCGAATGAATCGAACCGAACTCTCCAAGACACTGTAAAGATATTACTCTCCAAGACACGGTACGCTAAAATCGAATACGATTTTAGCGTACCGTTACACCCCTAGTCAACATCAATTCTAGGTAGCACCCATAACAACTGGTAAGATAATACCACAGGCATATTTGAGTACAAAGAGTTGAGGCGAAAGTTTGGAAAAGTTTAAATGAATTGATAAATTTTTTGAATTTGAAAATACATTTTTCGGTCTATAGTGAGGGAAAGAAATTCGACCTCTCGATTAAAATCTAATAAAGCATATTGAGTATAAGACTGAAATACATAGTTGACAGCCCAGGACAACATGGAAGAATCTCAACAATGACCTCAAGACAAAAAACAATTGGTAACACAAAGTTTAGCCCGCCTTAGGTTTGCAAAAGAACATCTGAACGGTTCAAAGAAGAACAATGTGAAAGTGTTGTGGTCAAATAGTAATCTCAAGCTATCTGGCATCAGCTTAACTTTGGAACAGAAAAGCTGATTATGAACCCAAAAACACCATCCCCACAGTTAAACATGGATGCACGGTTTGCTTTTGTTTCCTTGCTAAAGGGACAGGACATCTGCACCGCATGAAAAAGACTTGGGTGAAAACCTCCTTCCCTTAGCGACGGCTATAAAATAAAATAAGTCAAGGACGGATTACCAGCATGACAATGACCTAAAGCACAGGACAAGAGCATCAAAGGATTGAGTCAAGAAGTGGTCTGGTGTGGCAAAGCCAGAGCTGAGGTTTCAATGAATTTCATGAAGTGGTCAAGATCAAGAACTATGAGCACTAAGTGCAAAAAATGTCTCACCTGTGATTGGCTATTCCATTATGTGAAGGGGTCAAATACTAAGTCAACTCTTCGAAGCAAAAATACATAAACAAAAAAACGTGTTGTTTGCTAGATGGGTAAAGTTTGTACACGAACTTTGATGTTTGCTTAGGAAAGTGTTGTTTAAAAAATTTTTATAAGAAAAATGGAAAAGTTGCGAAGGAAAATTTTTTGGTTGCTATGCAGGAGTTACTGACACAGAAAGGTCCCCCTACTAATATAAACCAACTAATATGGATAATAAAAATCAACCCTCATGTCTATGATTTTTTCTTTGCTGAGATAGTGATATGCCAAATTGGTTGCCATGGTAAACAGTCAGGTATAATGTCCCCTTGTCTATCATTTATAAAGATAGAGTCCAGAAAATTTGGTTGCTAGGGGTATACAATTTGGTTGCTAGGGAGTGTTCATGCTCTTGTAGAGAGTGGTAACTTCCACAAGTGTAGTCTGTCTCTATGAGGTTCTCAGTTTGAGTTAAAGTTTAACAGTCTCATCTCACCCCAAGTTATGTCAATTCTCAGCGATTTCCCAGAAATCCTTTAGTGGTACCAACCGGAAAACATATAGCAGACTGAGTTAGACCAATTTGGATGTCTTGGAAAAGTTTGGTGACTATAGTTTCAATGGTCTCCAAGAATTTTTTGTCTGAAGAGAAACAATATGTTGATCTACTTTAAAAGCCAACGGAACAAGAAAGTGCGTTCAGGCACTGTGTTCTTGACACACAGATGAGCACTACACACAGTAAGATCTTAAAATGTATACGAAAACCACAGCTGAAGTTCCTCTTAGCAACTCAAAATCAACAAAGCGCTTCCTCTATTGCTCCTGATAGTTTCCTTTGAAGAGAGAGTGGCGTGGATGAGGAACTGGTTCTCTCTGAGAAGCGGGTGACCATCAGCAAAGAGACTAATTAACAGAGCACTCAAACGTTCCAGTATATCTAGCTTTGTACAACATGACCTGTACGGCTCAACCTTATGCAAATCAATCTAAGCTGGGGGCATATTATTTAAAGTTTTGCCTTAAGTAAAAACTCAACTGGGAACTCAAAAATGCTTATTCTCAGATTAAACAGACATTATGATAAAGACGTTGCTGCTATTGGAGTATTACAAGAATAAAATAATATCTTTGCAGTAAGGCCTATTTAAAATATTGGTATTTAAACCATAAATATAAACTGTGTAAAAATTTAATTGATACGCCAAACTGGAATATTGCATCAATTACTTGTGAATAAAGCTTCCATTTCCATCCACCGACTCCAAGAGATCAAAATCTTCACTTCCTGGTAAAATGGTGGCAAATATCAAAAGAAAAAAATGGAAGTTGCTGTGATAGGCCTTTTTTCATATTTAATAATGTGTATATAATGTCTTGGAACAAGTAGACAAAACGCAAAACTAATCTTTGGGAACGCAGCTGGTGATAGTCTGGAACCGTTTTGCTGCAAATTTTAGATTTGACCAAAACAACATTTCAGATGTTGTACAATGAAATTGGTCAGTTGGTGAAACCCAAATGAACAAGAAAGGCACATAAATTGAATTACTTGATCATATTGTGTACACTATGATGTGCTGAAAGAGGACATGAAGAGGATACCTAGGACCTATTTAGGTGGAAACAGATGATTCGCTGTGGCGACCCCTAAACTGGGAACACCCGAAAGTAAAAGAAGATCGTTCCAGACAATCAGATTGTGTTGCATCACATTTAAAATATTTCCTTAATCAAAAACATGTTACTTTGTGATCACATGGAACTGATGTACACAAATAAAAATCAAGTAAATTCATCCATTTGTTTTTTTCAGTATGCTTTAAGAATAACAATCCCCATTTTGCTATTTGTGACCACCCAAATGAACAACCCCACCCCACACAAATGCATGGTAAATAAGCTAGGTTGAACTGTGACATGCGGGTCACAGTGGGCGAACAAGTGTGTGTAAAAATATCAGAAGAGAAGGAAGCAGTATGTGTGAGTGATGCACATGTTAAGTCTAAACAAATACAGGGGAATGCCGGCAAATGATGCGTTGAACCAATACAATGCATTGGACCTACAATAGAACCTTGAGGCACTCTAGATTTGATTAAATGAAAAGTACAAATGCAGACACCCTGTTGCATTGAATAAAATTTTAAATAAAACAAAGCGAAACCACCAGAGAACATAGCCACAATCAACCAGACACTGGCATGAAATATGACAAAAAGTTTCGAATGCCATGGCTAGGGCAATCTGGAGGTCATCGGAATACACTAATCTTTGTAATCGTGCGATACAGCACCAACGTGAACTGTATGACTGAATCGCACGGGCTAAAAGTTCAGAGCTAACGATTCATCCTCATACGGCACGTTGTGATGCTCGGACACTCAGACTCTGTATCCATGACTTCTGCGTCAAGAACCTCGAGGTCGATAGATTCTCAGTTGAACAAACAAGCTTTATTGCTAATTAAGTGTCATTATTTTTGCAATAACTTGTACAAAGAAAAGGATGTGTTTAAACTAGGAGGTTGGGCAGATGTGGACCGTGCAGACTGTCTTTGTAATGTCCAGAAACGTAAAAATATATTTGCTAAATACTGTGATAGAGAATTGTAAACATTGCATATAGTTGATAATAATGTTATTCAGTTCCGCTAAAAATATGATGTGCTGGTGTGTCTCTGTGTCCTGTGGGAAGACCCCAAATAAGCAGTCTCCCCTAACCTAGGGGCTCTCTCTTTTCTGGACCATGTAACGTAATAGGACGGAGAGCTTCTCTGACGCCCTTCGGGTCCGAGGTGACTGAAATGCTTTTCTGATAATCCTAATACCTCTTTTCTTTCTGTTCATACAATCCCGTCTCTTGAGTCTTAAATATTAACGAGATATTGTTTTAAAAAATACAATTAAAAAAAAATCGCATCCAACACCTATAATGCTGCTGTGTTTACAGTGTTTTCTGTTTAGAAAGCTCAATGATATGAAGAGAGTTTGGGACTAAACTCCCTGTGTCCCGTGTTTCACGTCTTCTCTGTTTGCACATGCTCAGTTCAAGAGGATGGGTGAAGAAGTGGGTAACGCACAGGACACAGTTCCCGCCCCATTCTCTCCTCATTTCCTGTCACTCGCCACTGTCCTGTTGGTTCAAACGTATGCAGCTTTATATTACACAGATTTCTGAATAGTAACAGTCTCTTTGACTTTGACACTTAGTGAACTCTGTATCAACATCAGTCCAAAGAAATTGCATTAGCGGCTCATGCTTTGCATGCATTTGCCTGGAAGCATGTGTAGCAGTTGTTGGTGGTTGAGGCATGTAATCTTTCTGAATCTAGATATTTTTAACGACCAACGGATGTGAACCACAAGTGATACAGTTAATACCTATTTTTAGTGTTTTTGGTGACAAAACTGAACGTGTGTAACGAAGGTCCCATTGGTTTTCTTTTTTTGGGACTTTTAAAAATCAAAATTTTTCAGATTTTTTTTGACGAGTCTAAAAACCTCCAGTGAGTCTAACAAACAAATAACATTACATCAGATTGAATAGCAAAAAAGCGTTCAAATTGTAAAGAAGCATCTAAATCACATAAAAGACATTGTGCTTTAATGGCCTGCTACACCAGTATCGTTGAAGCACCAAATAAAAACTGTTTAATTCCACTTAAAGATCCATTTAGCAGTATAACATGAAGTAGGTTATTGTAAATGGAAACTTGTAATTTACATCTAAACTCTGTTGTATCTCTTCCTCAAATTATTTAAACAAAGCACTCTTGTAATTACAATCAGAAGAGGTTCTGTACCTGTCAGAAGCGTCTGTTGCTGATTTCTCTTTAGGTTTAGACTCATGTCCGGTGGCCTCAGTTTGCTGCGTGTCCTGAGCCACTTCCTCTTTCGTAGCATCGCTCTCATCACTTCCTCTTTCCATCACTCCATTCACTAAACTCTCAGCTTCACTCTCCACAAACCGCAGCTTCTTCGTCGGCTTGTCCTGCAGTTTACCATCCTCCAGAAACCCGCTAAAGATGCTGGGGACCTCTGCCAGGATTTTGCTTGACTCTTCTAGAGTAGTAGCATCGAACAGTTCTGCTGACTGCACACCATCTGTGTCTGGCACACTTTCAAAAGGCTCGTCAGGTTGGTTTTGGTGGTTTTTGGCCCCAAAGCAGCTTTGCTCCATGACAGCACTGGGGTCGTTGATGAGGGCCTCGCACCAGGATTCAAACCTCAGAGAGTCTCCTGGCTTCTCCAGCGCCATTGTTTGGTTGAGTTCGCTGCAGGGGATCATGGGAGAAGCGGTGGAGGCTTGCTGGGTTGCAGCATGCTGGCCGTAGCTGCTCAGGCCACTCAACAGATTTGAGAGCTCCCGGTCGATCTCTTGGAATAGGGATGTCTCGTCGATGTCGTCGATCTGCTCATCTTTTCCTTCTTCATCACCACTTGAAGAGTTGTGAACAGAGCTGGATTCCTCTTTTACTTGGACCGGAGGAGGAGAGGAAACTAAATGTAAAAAGAGCAGAAGTCACTGGGTGTTAATAAAATGATAAAGACGCCATTGGAATCTTAACGATAAGGATTTGTACTTTGTGGACCATTTGAATTAACCCAGTTGGGAGTCTGAACACCAACATCAGCAGCTAAGTAATATTTTTTTATTTGATAGAATGAATGAAGATTGGGATGCAATTAATTTTACTGTTGCCACTTTTTGTTAAATACCCTTCACAAAAAATGACTATACTCTTGATGGTAATCACAGAGGTCAGGCATTCTTTGTAGATGGGACCAGGTTTGAGCTCATTCAAGGGGACTTGGATACTTCAGATCCTCTTCGTTATTAAGGTTTGAGGTTGACATTTAGATTACAGACATGGGAAGTAAGCACTGATTTATCGGCATCAGGTACTATTCGCGTTTGGTAGCGCAGATGTAAAGTCAGGCACTTCCGCAGGCAGCCCTGTGTTATTGGTGCAGTGGAACGTGCTGTTGCCACATTTGAAGGACCCCAAGCCAAAAGAAGATTCAACATAGTCCTGGGAGATAAACGTGTGGCTTAAATTGTGATAGGTTAACATCTTATGGCCATACATTTACTATATATTACAAGTAAACTACGAAGTGTTGCTTCACGTAGTGAAAGATAAAAACAAATAGCATTGAACCGGCATCACTACCGTTAGCTAAGCTCGCGTAGTCAATGGAGTTTATTCAGCTAGCAACGAGCAACAGCGAGTCAGTGCACGTGAAACACACAAATATGTGCAGCCGCGCGTATGCGCATCAGCACGAAAGAAGTGCCATCTCTCATGTGTGTGCGCATCAAACTGTATTATTATTATTATTGTTATTATACATTTATTTTGTTTAAGAACAAGGCATAGAGCTACTCTAAAGCAACAACTTCTGTTGAGATCTGGATATGACGTGTAAAATTATAAATAAATAAAGAAGTGATGTGTTCTGATTAATGACTATATATAGATCTGTTATATGTTATCACAAGAAACCTGTTTTAGGATTGTTTTTTCTAAATTTCAGTTGAATGTATTTTTTGTTTGTATTTATTTTGTGCAGTTTAAGTCAATGTTTAATTTATGATGGTGTTTGTTCAAAAGTGTTATTTCTATGATATTTTAGCAGAAAACGAAGGGGAAGTCATCCTGATATCAGCACTAAAAAAAGGCGAAAACAAAACATCGGCAGCACTTATCGGCCATCGGCTGACCCTGACCTCTACACATCGGCATCGGCTATAGAAAACCAGTATCGGTCAATCTCTAGTAAGCACTATACTTATGTAAATGTTTTCAGATGTAAATCTTTTTGTTTTCCCAAAACGAGTAAACGTGTTTTCAATAGCACAAAAGTGGTTTGTGTCCAGAGGAACAAGCACACACTAGATTTTATTCTCTATAGGCTTCATGACCATTAATAAAGTACCAACTGTGCAGACAAAATAAGGAAAAGAGGAATATACGGTGTTGTACAAAAATTTGGGCAACCCTATAAATTTGCAGGATTATCCTTTCTAAATCATTGGTTGTCTGTACAAGAAATCGTAGTTCAAAATTCATATAGGAAACAAACACAGTAACATTTGAGAAGTGAAATAAAGTTTAAAATATGTAAATGTGCAATAATTGAACAAATTTAGGCATGTACATAACCTAGGCACCAAAAAAAGAAAAATTAACTTAATATTGTGTGCCTCCTCCTTTTGCAGAAATAACAGCCTCCAAATGCTTTCTATAGCTTTCAATTCGAATTTGGACATTTCTTCTTTACTAGTTCAGTCAGGTTTGATGGCTTCCGAGCATGGACAGCCAGCTTTAAATAATATTATTCAAATAATATTCAAGTCTGGGGACTGAGATGGCCAGTCCATAATGTTGTATTATTCCGCTGCGTCAATAGGCGCACCGTGTGTAGGGCCATCGTCTTCTTGAAAGGTCCATCTTCAGTTTGTCACTGATTCCTGGACATTGTTCTCCAGAATCGAAAAGAATTGAGTGAAATCCATGCAAGCCTCAACTTTAACAAGATTCCCAGTCCCTGCACTGGCCACACAGCCCCACGGCATGATGGAACCACCACCCAATTTTACTGTAGGTTGGCTTGTCCAAATGTGCTTTAGCATACCTCAACACACCATTTCTGGCATGTGAATTACTTGTCCATACAGCATCTCCTTGTGTCAAGTGCGCTGAAAGTTGAACGATGAACAGTGACAACATCTGCAGCAAGATGTTGTAGGTCTTTGGAGTGGAAGAGTGGAAATACTTACAAATAGCCTCCGTTAAACACTTTCTCATGATTGGCTTCAACTGTGTTTGGAGGACAAGGAGCACTGAGGTTACCAAAAAAATTGTGAGTTCTAATAATTAGTGCTCAATAAAATGAGTGCCTACTTTATTCACTTGTGTAGTTTTGTTTAAAAATTCTTGCACATTTTTCATAAATCATATTAACTCAAATATCATTAAAATACATTTTAACAGAAATTTGGACAACCAATTATTTATTAAGGAAAATCATGAAACTTATACACCGGTGCCCAAACTTTGCAGACCACTGTATTTTATGTGCAAATGAACTGCATCCCTAACTAGGCCCGTAGCTATAGGAAATAAATGGAATAATTTTATGATAAATAAAAATGTGTAAATTCTTCTTTGGTATTTTTGTAAAAGGACTGGTTGAATCAAAATAACAGCGCAACACATGTGTCCGCTACAAACAAAAAGCAAACATGCAGCGCTTCAAATCCTAACTTGCATATAGAGAAAGGCTACAAATAGCAGTAAAATGTTTGAAAGGGAAGTTAAATGTAATGAACCCATCCATCTCCGGTAAGCTTCCACGACGTTTCATGCTGTGTGTGCACTGTATGGCCATTTATTTGTTTCTTTTCGCATGCTTTGGAAGTTACTGTATTACATAGCAAGGGCTGGGGACTTTTGTTTTCCAAATCTTTCTTCCCCTTTTAATTCAGTATTTTTCAGAGCAAGTACTTTCTTTCTTCTGGAGTCAAAGTGAAATTCGCACTTCTACTTTTACCAAACTTGTTTTACACAGTAGAACGTGTGCTTGCAGAAGTAGAGGAAGTGTGTACTTCTCCCCACCTCTGGGAACGTTTCCCAACTCAAACATGGAGTTCCCACCACAGATGTTCTATGCGTCTGGACTAACTTCTTTAGAGCCTTCATGTATTTCTTTTTTAATTGACTTGGCATTTTCATGCTGAAAGACCAACAACCAATTTTGTTGCCCTTGTTGAGGGAAGGGGGTTCTGAACCAAAATTCGATGTCCCGGTCCATCATTCCTTTGATGCGGTGCCCCTGACTGAAAAACCCCCCAAAGCAAAATGCTTTTTTGCATTCATACATATATTCCTCCTTGAGCTGATGGCCATCGGCTAGATTAGAGTCTCATATAAGTAAAACACGTCAGCATTCTTTCTTGTGAAGAGGGACATTGTGGGTACACTAGGATTTCAATTCAATTGTTTTCTTAGTGACCGGTCTCATTTATTTGAACCTACCATGTAAATCTGGACTGGTTCCTGACTTAGCAGGCTTCTCCTGTAGAGCTCCAGACTGAGGGATAGAGTTATTTTGATATTTTACACTTGTATACTAATCATCAAACTGCTTAGTGATGACCCTGTATAGAATTCTTTTTCTGCCGCGTATAGATCCACAATCCTCTCCCTGAAATCTTTTGATAGCTCTTGGCTTTGGTGAAGATTCGGCAATCTTGCAACAAGATGAATTCCACCTTTAAGAGAGGCTTCTTATCTAAGCTTGTTACCTGTAAAAAAAACTATGGCTACGTTCACATTGCAGGTCTTAATGCGCAACTCAAAAATATCCTCTGACCGAATGGGTGCAAAAGTGGAGACATCATCATGATGCAATGCGCTTGTTACAGAAGTTCATATTGAGGTGAAGGCTCTGCTAGTGGTTTTGTGGCTTTGATGAAAATAAAGTGTGGTCTGACACAAACTTTATTATCATCACATAGATTGTGGTGAAAGAGAGAAACACATATTTTCGGAAAGATGGTGGTTATTTTGAAAAATAGATTTTCACGTACTATTTCAAATAGTGCCTTCTGTATCGAAATCAATCTCCAGCCACTTAACTGGGAGAAACCACATCTGAATAAGGATTGATGATGAAAAGGTCATATACATTCGCCCGGCCATTCAGACTTTTGAAAAAATCTGATACAGACTAGGATCATGTATGAAAGCAACTGGGACTGCGCTCGGAACGTAGCATATTTCAAATATATTATTTTAGGTTTTGTTTTTGTTACTCTGTCTCTATTTCTGCTGAAACAATCCCATCTTTGCAGTTCTTTTTTTATATGGGCAAATGTTCAAAATCAGGAGGGGTTGACTATCCAAATAATTTTCAAGAATTTCTGTCAAGCAGTTACCTCTACAGCAAAATCCAAATCTTACATGATTAACCCCATTAGAACGTGTACATTACAACGGATTGATGCCTTCACCCAGTCCATCATAGCAACAAACACATTAACTCGAAAGCTGTGTAACCAATTAACCATTTTTAGGTTTAAGGGGGAAACTAGGGGTGGGCGATATCTCGATATTTAAAATATATCGAGATTTTTTTTAAACTCGATATGAATTCTGGCATATCGTATATATCGATATAATGTCTATATTTAATTTTCGCCACTTTGCTTGTGTGCCTTCTCTGTGCTGTGCTCGTCCCCGCCTCCTTGCTTTTGTTTCGCCTCCCCTTGCCTGTCGTCTCATTCAACATGGCGGCGCCCGCAACCAGCCCGGAGGTTACAGAACTTGTTGCAAAAAAAGAATTGCTGGCTCCATTATATGGAAATACTTTGGTTTTAAGTCGTCAGACGAACAACAGACAGATGTCTACTGCCGTGAATGCCGTGAAAGTTGCTGCCAACCAAAGCTCAACTAATCTCCACAATTCTATAACGCGGAGTGTAGAATATGAAAGACAGAGCGCAAGGTTTTGTAGCATCACAGAGTCAATGGCATTTCACATAGCGGTGGACATGGCACCCATATCCGTCGTTGAACAACGTGGCTTTAAACGTATGCTAAAAACACTTGATCCCAGTCAGATACAGTTTACCCAGTCGGCATTACTTTTCGAGACAGGAACTCCCGCGACTGTACACTACAGAGAGAGCGCGGCTTGCTGCTGAATTGGAAAAGGATTTTTGAATGAAAAGGCAATATGTATACAAGGATTTCTGAAAGAAAATTTGCAGAAGCACCTCTGAGCTTCAATAAAAAACGACTTTAACATTTGTATTATTTTTTTTTGCAGTAGGGTTTTTTTTTGGGGGGGGGAGGGGTGGTATAAATCCTGTAAAGATATCGAGATATATATCGTATATCGAGATATAGCAAAATATATCGAGATATATTTTTTGCTTCATATCGCCCAGCCCTAGGGGAAACTCTAGGAGAACTTCACCAGCAGACCTTGAAACAGCGGCCCACTAACAGAGATGCAATTGGTTTTTTTCTTACATCCAGAAAATGTTCTCAATTTAAAACTAAACAAATATATGACGTGTGTGCGTGTGTCAGAGGTGGGAGTCAAGTCAAGACCAAAGTCAATACAGGGCAAGTCCAAGTCAAAAGTCGCAAAATGTTCAAGTTACTTACAAAAAAAACAAAGTGTGATAATGTCAATCTGTTGCCATTACCCCTCTGCTCTGTTTGTATTCTGTTGTCTTTGAGTTAGTGATTTGTTTGTATTAGAGCTCCTGTGTTCATTTTGCTGTGTTTTGTATTGTCACACGTTTATGGATTGCTGTATGATTAAGGCATTGTAACTTGCTTTAGGTTATTTCAAGAGTTAATCAAGTAATTTAGTTTCATTATGATGTGTTGAGTTATGATTGATTTAGAGTTCTAGGATTCTATTATTTAAAGAAGCCTGTCAGCACCCTCGAGAGGCCCGACCAAGGCCAGTGCAAGAAGGTCAGGTGACCACAGTAATGTTCAAGCTGCATGAACGTGTCCTACCAATCACACAACCATTCCAAGTGAGCTAGGGTTTCTTTTTGATGCTTTTCTCAAAGCATATCAAGCATAATAAATCATAGTTACATTTCACATTAGAAAACCTTCTTCCTAAATCGTCCCTCGGTCCAGTACCTTCCTCTCGTGTACCCACGTTACGACACAAAAGCAATAATAAACAGCTTTCGAGTGGTTCGTCTGTCAAATGCATACATGTAAATGTATTTTAACCCTAAAATGCCCACAACCTAAGCATTAGAAATCCTAAAAATTACTTAACACTGAGATTTAAATGTTGATGTATGAAACTTATGCTGTTAAATTCTGTTAAGCCAACAGGACTCAAGCAAAACAAATACCTAAAATGCAGAAACTTGGTAACCTTGAACGCGGATTTGATTTCTAAAGGAAAACGTTGTCATTTGCGCGTTACTAAAATGGAGTGATGGCAGGGAAAGCCAATCCGGTAGGTGATCTTCGATCTTAAAAACTTTTTAAAGTTTTATTGGCTGATTGCGTGTGGTCTGCAAGTCTTTTGCCATATTATCAAGTCAAAAGTCATATGACTCGAGTCCACACCTATAGATTATATATCACTCTAGATTAACATTTGTATTAGTAGAAATGGTATTGCAGCATCATCTACAAGAAAATTTAGTCTAGTTATTGTTTTATCTATTCATGCAAGCTTTAAGGATTCAAAAATAACTCAGGTCAGCTTTATGTGTAATTAAAATAAAGCTCACATAATTCCAAGGTTTCAGAGTTTGCTGCACATTTTGTTAACAATCTGTAAACTCATCATGGTGCCCGAGTTAGTTTTTGTGATATTTTAGAAGGAAATTCAAATGAGTCACATAAAAAGAGCTTTGTGACTCAAGTGCACTTCAGAAACAGGTTCCATCATGGCTCTGTGTTACTTAAGCATGGACACAAACACTGACAGGAGCATGTTGCTTATTCAGTGTGGTTGTCAGACCCATAGCGATGGATTTTAATATACATTCATCTCAATTAGGTCTGCCAACATTCGACTACTTTGGAAATATGGCAGATCATGAACTGGAATGGATAAAAAGGGGTCAAACACAAGTGTGTTGCTTTGTGCTGAAACTTGTTTCTCCACCAATGTTTCTGGATTAGGCCTTGTGGTCTGAGGGAAATCCCAAGCATTACAATAAAAGTTCCTGTAAAGACTAGGCTAAACTTGTCAGGAACATGTCGTTTCAGTGTCTCTCAAGTAAACCTTGGCAAGACATAGTTTTTAGGAAACATGCCATTTCCTAGCAGAAGCTTAATGAGCTGTGCTTTACATGAACATGTTAGAGCGAATTAGTTTGTTGGCCTGAGGTTGAGAACTGTGACCAATGAACTGGTTTAACTTGTTTCTTTACTTGCTCGCTCATGTTGATGATTGCAGTTTTGTGACTTTGCACCTTGTATTATTTCTCTTTTTTAAAATGATCACAAACTTCATATTTAACATTATTACAGTGTTAAAGTAGATGCTTAAAGATTGTACACAAACTTTCATGTTGGCTCATAAAAGTGGTGTTTAAAAGTTGTTTATTAAGCAAAATGGTTGCTGATGTACAATTTATGGATGCTATGGAGTCAATGACATCATACAAAGACCCCGATGCCAATATGATTAAAATAAATCAACCCCATTGTCTCCATCACTTTCCTTAGCTGAGACAGGGATATGCCAAATCAGTTTTTGAACTTAGCAAATATTGCGTCCATTACGTGAGTGAGTTTTACTTAAAAATAGCAATAAGTGGTTTTACTTAAAAGGGGCATGCACATTTCAGCACTTTGCTTGCATTTTGTTTGTAATGTATATTACAAAAAATACATAAGCACATTTAAATACAATTTGCTAAATAATATTGCTTAGTTTTTGCCGTCTAATCAACTCACACCAAAACATTAATAACTCTTGATGTGCATGCGTCATTGCCTGCCTTGCTCACAAGGAAAGGAAGAGAGATGACTGCTAATGTGACTTTCATAATGACATGGTCATATTATGACTATTATATTAATTAATCGATGTATGTTTACAGAAAGTGTGGAGATTTTAAGCGATCTGCAGTTCTGGTTTGTGTCTTCCCTGTTCTTTTCTTGACCGTGAATGCTAACTGCATTCATGCTAACATTGTTAACAGGCTTAGGATAACATTAAAATGTAATCTTAACTTTGTTTTTTCAAACTTATTTGAAAACAACGGTTGTCTTAAGTTTTATATATGACCTTAATCTCAACAGTCAGTCGTTGTAAAAATGAGTTTTAACATCCGCGCTAAATCAGCATGCAGAAACATTAGCTTGCAGTTATGTCATAGCGACATTATCGTTTTTGCATATCATTATAAGTGTTTTTTTTCTCTTTTTTTACTAATCGTCTTTGAGGTTCACTGGGTAGGGTTCTCCCAGTTTACCTATTTAACTAAGGCAAAAGTCAATGCTCACTGGAAGCCTATGTGAATTTGCTCATTATGGCTGCTTAAGATGCTCTTTGTCAGCATCTTTGTTGCTATCATATGAGTACCTTTTAGTTTGAGTGCATCTTATCATAACACAATATATTCTAAAAATAAAGGAATTTTGCCACTGTTAAATAATGATAAAGGGGTGGATGAAATTTCAATTGTATCAATTATAATTTGAGATGATATTATTTATAATTTGAGATGATAAATTCTTTACAGTAAACTTTACTTGAGATTTTTTTATTAAAGCTACTGTTCCTGTGTTTAAGTTTTAACTTGGAAATTTACATCACACACTACTTTTTTAAGCACCGACCAAATCGTCTCGATACTACCGAGTATCGAAAAAAATCATTTTCGTTCGATACCAAATTTCGATACCTAAGGGTATAATCTTGTCAACGTCAGTGCGCTAGAAAATGTGTGGCATCCTTAACGTGCCCGGATCAAATGCTGATGAGTGGCTGCGGCGAAGCTGCCTTGAAAATCACGTTTACGATGGCTACCACCACTCGCCCAGAGCTTGTCAAATGTGAGGTGAGGCCGTAATGTACATTACACTTTAAAGCATAGCATAAATTTAACGCAAACTATGTTTAAGCGATCAAAAGTATGGCTACATTATGCTAAAATTGACAGCAACAGCGTACGATGCAATATTTGTAAAAAGGTTATCGCGTCCAAGACTGACAACACGTCAAATATGATGAAACACCTGACAGTACACGTGTTGACTCCAGGTGCACAATTTAGCTCTCTTCTTGCTCGCGTGAGGAAAACAAAACACTCTCAATGACTGAAACTCAATCTTAAATCATCACTCAATGGTACATCTCACACATGTACATACCCGACAACAAAATGTAAGTAACGTGCAATGTAATTGGGTAGTGTTTTTACCGTAATAAGCCAGGTAGGAGCGCATTAGGATCATATCTTAACAACACAGAATTAATTTACTGCAAGATGATCACGCCCGTGCAGTCTTCATCCTCTCAGTAATTCCTGACTCAAAGCCTCCAGCAACATGCCCATGACAAGCGTCGTCCTCCGTGACTGATGCGGATACCGGTGCGACGGCTGCTGTGATGTGGCCCGCCATGTAATCTAATGTGGCCCACGAGAGCTTAAAAGATTTGAGTGTCTAAAAAAAAAAATAAAAAAAAAAAACGAAAAAAAACTACATTTCCCACAATGCCTACGCAGCCGCATCCATACTCACGAGTAAAACTGCAGAGCTGCAAACTCTCACACATTGAACGTAAGACTCACGCATTTGAATGATCTCTCACGTCACACCTCCGATTTCTCACGCTAAAATACATTTCAAGATGTGAAATGGGCGGAGCTAATAGTTTGTCTGTGATCTGTTTCTTGAGCCTGATGATAAAAGATGATGATCGAAATATATCGTCTTCAGTCTGTGAGGGGTTTTTTTTCACTAAACAAATTACAAAAATGCAATTTTTCTTTATTCACTTGGACAGTTTGATCCTTCATTAATGGAGTTATGTGGGTTTTCATAAGCTGACAAAAATCAAAAGGATTTATATTAGAACAACAAGCATACAATTGTTTCTATGCAACTGAATTGTCACTTGAATAAGTTATAAATAATGAGTTATTTAACATTAAGTAGTCGTTACATTTATTTTACATTACATTCAATTACATTGTTTTACATTAATAAGTTACATCTGGCCCTTTGAGGACAGCCATTATGCTAATGTGGCCCTCTGTGAAAATGAGTTTGGCACCCCTCCTTTAAGGTTAACAGCAAATGTTAGCCCTGCACTTTGTTCATTTAATGCTTTTGTTCCTTTGGCCTTAGAGATAAGCCAGCTGTGAAAAGTGTCACAAACATCCTGAAAAAATAAAACCAAAGTTTCTCTGCGATTATGTGTTATGTATAGGGGTGTAACAGTTCACGGTATGCATTGAACCGTTTCGGTGCGGCCTGTTCGGTTCGGTACACTTGCGTACCATTTCGGTATTCGGTATTTTTATAATAATTTAAATGTATTATTACACAGCTCATTACGGTCTCCTGTTTGAGAACACTTTGGCTTCTCTGTTAAAATACATAACGGGGATAGACGAGTGGATAAATATAAAGTTGTATGCCGACATTGTTCCACGGAGATCGGGCAGGCAACACATCTAAAATTTTCTACTGCTGGAGATATTATAACCAGATCTCTTCAGAAAATGTGGATCGGTTAATCTATCCTATCTATCCTAACTAGTTGCAGTATTTCATTTTTTATTTAAAAAAAAATTGTTTTTCTTTATAAAGAGTGTAATTTATTTAAAATATCATCCAAAATGTGTCACTTTTATTTATTTAATGCAAGAATTCTATTGTGTATTGGCAGCTTTTTAAAATAAAGATTTTGTAAGTTCTTATTTTTTTTGTACTGAAAATTAACCGAACCGAGCTCTCCAAGACACTGTACCGAACCGAATACGATTTTAGCGTACCGTTACACCCCTAGTAATGTAATCTTGTTAAAATATATATCTTAAAATAAAAGTATCAAAAAAAGTATCATTTGCAGGGCTCTAGAGTGCGACCAATTTGGTTGCATATGCGACCTAATTTCTCAATGGTGCGACTAAAAAAAATCAAAGGTTGCACCGGTGCGACCCGTCGTTAGAGGGGGAAAAAAACGAAACTCTGTGAGTCTCCCTGTTGTTCAACAACAGACACACATTAGGCCCATATCGTGGTCTAAACCAATCAGAGATAGTGAAGAGCGTATCCCGCCCCACCCCCCCTCTGATTGGCCGTGGTCCAGATATTCCTGTATGTGTGTGAACGTACGTTTGAAAATGCATGTGATGCAGTCAGACAGAGAGAGGTGAGTCCATCAGGTAAACAGTGGATGTAGCCGTGGATTACGAGAGAAGATGAAAAGAATGATTGACAGATTTTTCATTAAGAAAGATAAGTTAGAGCCTGATCGTGAAAATCATAACAAATGCTCTGACACGGAGCCATCAACCTCCCCTGTGACTGGCTCTAATACATTTAGAATTGAAAGTATAAACTTCAGAATTTTTCTATAAAACACATAACATGCCGCGATAAATGCACTGCTCAAGTGTCCCCTCTCCCCGCTGCCTTTCAGCGGCAGGCAGCAGATCATCAGACGAGGCCGAGATGAGAATTAAGTTTTGTGTTGCCTACAATATTGCAAAAGAAGAACTCCCCTTCACTAAATTCAAGTCCGAAATAATTCTTATGAAGAAAAATGGCTTGAACGTTAACCCGACGTACAGCAATGATGTCGTGCACACCCAATTTATAGAAGTCATCGCAGATACATTGAAAAATAAAAGACGTCTGTGCAAATTGCGAACAGTGCGTACATGGAATTCCTGATCGACGGAGACATATATCGCCACAAAGGAATTCGTCATTGTGTACAGTCGTATCTTGTGGAAAGGAAGACTGATGAATATATTATTGAACACAGTGAGGTCGAGCATGCTCATGCCCAAGGTAAGCCATGTCATGTTATGGAGCCTATGTCAATAATATGGCTACCCTCTCGTTACTGCATTAACCATAATATTCTGATACTTAAAAATGAAAAAATAAATAAATAGGCTGCATTATAAACTCTTGATCTGGGTAGTAAATGGTATTATCGTTTTTATTTGTTTAATTAGGAATTAATGCTGCTTCAAAGAAAGCATTTGCTGCTCTTGGGGACCAAAATCAGTTTAAAGTTTAAATTTCAGCTCAGTAAAGCACTTTAAACACTTTTTCAGTAAGTTTTAGTTACCTTTCTTGTAGAATTGTGCTTCAAATAAAGAACTTTATTTTGACCAGGTTGTTAGTTAATCATTTACAAGTCAATATTGTCTATATGGACAGTGATTTAAAAAAAAATAAATGAATAGATAACTAAAAAAAGTGAACTTGTGAAAATTCTGTGTTAAATGTGATGCGGTTGAAAATTTGGGTGCACCTAACTTTTGTGCTGGTGCACCTAAGAAAAAAATTTAGGCGCACCAGTGCAACCAGTGCAAAAAGTTAGTCTAGAGCCCTGGTTTGGAACCTGTATCGAATTCAGTGTATCGGTATCGAACATTTTGGAACGATACCCAGTCCTATCAGTGACATTATAATGTTTCCTTTGTCACTATAAGCATAAACCAACCCCCATCTATTTATCATTCACCAAAGCTGGGACAGAGCTCCAAAAATTTGGTAACTAGGGTACATGGGTGTAAATCTCTTTGAATAGAAGGGGAGGGGGAGACTAATTTTTCTGAAGAGGGACACAAAAAAAATACAGTCAAATATTACTTACTTACTTTTACTTACTGTTATTGTGAAAAAGATAAATCGATTATTAAATGTACAGACCTACTCTGTGTTAAAAAGGTGTGTTTTCCCAATTACTCATTCTTAAAGTCAAATCGCCTCAAGATGTGAACTTTTTGTACTTGGGTGTTTAGGTTTGCTACAAAATTATCTTGTGTTTGTTTTGCTTTTCCCTGTCATCGTACCTAGGTCTAGGTTTACATTTCACACACAAAAGTGCTTTACATAACAAGGGTAAATGATCATAAATAATTCTTGACACTCTTGACTATCGTAGAAACATCTTCCTTCACTACTTATGAGTGTTTTGCCACTAAAATTGACGACTTTAGTGTGCCAAAAAAGGTGGAAGAATGCAAGGAAATAATGAAGAACTTAAGGACGCACTTCATGTGTGGATCCAGAAGAGTCATGGAAGAATCCCAGACATATAACACGGTAAAACAGTACAATCTAACACTAATAAACCTATTACTACTACTAAGACAATGCTTATACTATTTTAAACAGTGTTAATAGAATATTTACAGGGAAATCTCCGATCAGGATCATCATGTCAATGCTCTCATACGCTCCACAAACTTACCACCCCTGGCACACACAATGTCGTTACTACCGTAATGAATGGAAATTTTGAAAGGTCTGTTTCTTAGCTTTCAGAATTTGTTGGAATTTTTTTCAAATGTGTGAATAGAACCAGAGCTATGGTAGTTTGAAGTGCGCGTGTCATTATTCTGTTGCTGACAACAGCTTCTGTGTTAAAGGGTTCAACAACTCTAAACACCCAGAATAATGAAGGTAATTTCAACGATGACGTAATCGTGGCATCCATAATCGTGATTATAGATACAATTA
The DNA here is from genome assembly GCA_007224835.1 of Danionella cerebrum. Classification (NCBI taxonomy): domain Eukaryota; kingdom Metazoa; phylum Chordata; class Actinopteri; order Cypriniformes; family Danionidae; genus Danionella; species Danionella cerebrum. Next base: position 131,939 of record SRMA01026420.1, read on the forward strand.
TTCTACAGCACTAAAATGCACTGCTTACAAATACGTGGCCGTTAATGAGAACATTATGCTAGCCATCACAAATAACACAATGCAAGGGAACCAGTTTTGATGAGTTAGTTGCAGTGCACTATGGAGCAAGCGTTTGTAAACAAGCCAACGTTCTTAGCATCTCAATGGCTAATATGGCCGTTTTATGGAAACATACATTGTTTACCAGAACTTCTGCTTCAAATACATTAAAGAAGCACTTTATAGGTGAATAAAATACTTACTGAAGTTTTAACATTGAGCTGCAGCCACACACTGGACTTACATGTGTGGAGGAAGCAAGAGCCTCATCACTGTATCGGCGCGTTACTTGAAGGTAAACAGGATCCATGAAAGCAGGCAGTGGACCAGTTTTTTTGCACTTTTTTTTATACTTTTCTAAGGGGCACAACCTGGGATTTACGCCAGTGCTAGGGTAAACATTTTGGTATCTACGGAGCAGTCAGTGATGTCATTTGTTACTATGATTAGCATAAACAAACCCCCACTTCTTTATGATTTTTCCATCATGAAGACATTTTTCTGGCCGTTTCCCATTTATGTTTAATGGCCATTATGAGTTAATGGTAAATATTTTTCTGTGCTTTCTGAGAATTCCTAGCAGTCTGAAAAGATATAGCAACCCAAGTCAGAGCAGTTTGGATATCTTGGCAAAGTAGCTTGAGCAGTCTGGGAAGAGATGCATTTAAGCCAACATAATAACAATATTATGAGCAGTTATGAATATTCAAAGTGTTAATGTTGAATACAGAAGTGTTAAATACTTAATAAGTCATTAATTGTACTGGAGCCTTCTCAAATGGATAGTAACAAAGCAACTAATATGACTTTCGGTGACATTTAAAGGCATAAAAAAAGAGTGAAGAGGATGCAAATGTACCGCAATCTGGTGCACTTGTGTCGTCGGTATTTCCAAAGAGAAACAGATACTTGGCTTTAGCGACGGTCTCAGCGTGTGTAGAGGAAGAGCTGCTACAGAGCCCATGGAACACTTCTTTCTGTCGAAACAAGATGATAGAACACTCAAATCAGGTCAATCTTACACCGTGATTGGATTTTCAAGTCACAGTTTATTAGTTTATTTTAATGACATTATCTTTGATCAGTTAAATAAGCATCATTCCAAGAATCTGGAGAAACTATACGCATCACAGGGGTTGTAACAGGAAATAAAACATTTTCAGTACATTGTGATAACCCTTTAGGAGTTTAGGGCCGTTTTGAACATTTTTGCTCTAACAAATTACCTTTAAAACCCCAGGATCCCTTTTTACAAATATTTTTCATTACATTACACAATAATTCCACGACAAACCTGAAATAAAAAAAAATTGTGACCAATTCGGCAATTAGATTCTATTCTTATTTTTATGGTTCAATTCGATTCAATATCGATTAGCCATCAATAGTTCATTTAAAATGTTAGTTTTGATCCATATTTTGACATAAATAACTCTCCTACTTAGATTTATTACTGAAATACACATCTACGTTAATGATAGGGTGCACATAGTTTATTTTAAACGACTACTATTTTAACGAGAGGTGAATATTCATATATGTGAAGCACACGCATTAAGAAATCGATTCTGAATCAATTTCCAGAATTTATATTGTTGCATTAAACTTAAGAATGATTAAAATCTGAGAATATATACATTTTTTTACTTTAGGGTTTTTTTTTGTTTTGTTTTGTTTTTTATGCAACGAAGAGTAATTATTTATTACTTTAAACAATCAAATACGTAAATCTCCAAAAAAAAGCTAAGATAAGGTCAACATAATTATACGATAACCAATAATTATCAGCCTGATATTAGAAAAAAACTACGTCATACAGATAACGTTGATAACTACAATTTTCACTGATAAAACAGAACCCAAAATAGTTCAGTGAGTTCAAATTTTCACGCCCAGGACAAGCCAGGAAGACAGGAATCCAACTCAAAGGTAGTTTTAATAACAACTAAACTGCTCAGAAGCTCAAGGCTCAAAAAAAAAATCAACAGAAGGGAATAACCAGCAGGTAACAAGAGCTATGGAACAGTCTGGTAAACTTTGTGAGGGAGACTGGACACTGATCCCTAGACAGAGGGGTATATAAGGGTTGAGGAACCAGGTGATCTCAAAGATCTGGAGGTCTTGATTGAGATTAGATGATTGGTGTTTCAGTGAAAGCAGATGAATCCGTCTGATCTGTTATACAAATAGAACAGAATTAAGTTCTTCAAATTAAAATTAAGAGTTTTCTGTTCGTCATCCAAGCTGGAAAGGGACATAACTCAAATCTAAAGTGCATCTTTGTAAGTTGAACGCACCATAAACATGTAGAAATAATCTGTATAAAGCAGTTCAGTGTTGAGACTCTTAAATATGCTAATGCGCTCTCATGCTGTTTGCGTGAGAAACTTAATGAACAAAGTTTGGATCTACTTCATGTAAATATTGTAGGGGTTTGAAATAGGGGATGTGTTTATTCTTTCTTAGTGGTGTATTGTTAGTATAAAAGCAAAAATATCAAAACTAATAACTCTTTTGAAAGGATTGTGTTTTTCAAATTGTGTTTTTTACATTCTTTTATTTTGAAGTAAAAACAATTTAATAACCAATACTGTATTTTTTGAACAATTACATGATTTTGTTGTGGAATTATGGTATTATGTAATAAATAAATAAATATTTGTTATTTGTTATGTTTTATTGAAGAAAATTGTAAAATAGTTTTAAAAAAGCTCAAAAAAGGCACAGACTTCTAAATGTTAATTTAAATGACAATAAAAGACTTGCACTTCCAAAGGAAAAAAATGCAAATTTGCATTTCAAAGTATTGCCATACAAATTATTATCATTTCTTACACCCCTACTTGTTTTATCAGCTGTCAGTGTTTGCGCTTAATTTTTAACAAATTGTCTTTATTTAAAAGCGTTGTTTCTATGTCGAGAAAGCAAAAATCTTCTAACAAGATGACCAGTAAAAGCAAAATTATTAATTTTAGGAGACTTTGGTCTTTCTTTTATTAGAAGCCCTCCAATGAAATCTCAGCTGAAATATTGACACTCAACCAATCTGAATACGAGACCCTTGCTTAGCATTATTAAATCTGTAAACATGAATGAAAAGCATTGAGAAACCAAAAAAGGCTGATTGTTTAGATCTTCTCTAAAACAGCCAAAGGTTATTTTGGTTCTGATGAGTCTAGAGTGCATGTGACGGTGAGAAGAACATTAACGCTTCAGGCTGAATCCCAGCAGATATAAGAGCTGATCTGTGAATATAACGTTCCCACAGGAGACCGGTCACTATGGTTTGTTCCAGGCAGCTCAGGAATGTTTCTGTTTCCAGAAAGAGGCTCATTTTTTAATACGAGCTGCTTTTGTTGCCGACAAGTAACTTCAACCACATGACATAGCTTGTGGAAAAACTGGAACTGCACTCTTGGCGCAAAGAAACGGTGTCAGTTTCACAAGAGAGGATGGCTCCTGACCTCAGCGTCTTTAGGGTTGTCTTGTTTAAGATCAGAGTTCAATTCACAAGTTGTGAAAAAGACAGAGCCTTTAAATCTTTATCCGACAATTTACAAACCAGGCCCAAGGTTCAAAGTCAGACAGAGAGAACCATTACTGACGACAGAGGCAAGCTTTCAGGAAATAGAACCTTGTGTGATAAATCAATGAGGAACTTCACTGAGGATGAGTTTAAAGGTCATTGTTTGGGCCACCATTTCTATTTCATCTGATTGGAGATAGAGACCACGCATTCAGCTTGTTCAGAAAGAAGGTCCAAAGGCTCAAATCCATTTATTTCGATTGTTCATACCATGTTTTCAAGGCAAGGCAAGGCAAGTTTATAAAAATAGCACATCTCATACACAATGGTAATTCAAAGTGCTTTACTTTTAGAGAATTAAGACATTGAGCATGTACTACACACATGCCCAGAAGGATAGCTGGAAATAAGATTAAAATTAAGTTTAAAAATTATTTCACACCACAAACACACTCACATACACATTTAAAGGAAAAACACAATCACCCCTGCATAACTCTTAGGTGACTTCTGTGGTCATTTTTGGTACTTTATTGGATTTATTCTATCCGAAAGTTATTCTAACCTAGACAGACCTTTACTGAAACCTTGCTCACAGGGACTCTAACCCAATTCTTGGTACTTTATTCGATTGGAAGTTGTGGATAGATCAGATTCTTTGCAGTAAGAATCAGCTGCATTGGTTATGTTCAAATGCACCCAAATACTGGATTTAAAAACTGAGTGAATTGTAAGGGGTGCCATGCAGTTGGATTCAGTTTCACGAACTATGCTTACAAGCAGCCAGTAATGAAGGTAACCCTTGGGACCTTTGTGCCATTTTTATTCTGGCTTGCCAAATGTACCAAGCATTGTGCAAAAGTGTTTGAACCCTAAGCTCTAGGGTCATTGAGAATGGGATACAGCACTGAAAATATCTTCAAGATGAAACTTCGTAGAGAAATGAGGGTTTGGTAATGTTAATCATAGTAACAACTTAAATTCTTTATAAAATCATAGATCACTTCTTAGAAATTAAACTTTTTAACCCTAGCAACCACGTTCATTGAACTCTATCCCAGCTGAAAATAATCGAGACATTGAGGTTGGTTTGCATAACCTACAGTTAATTGGGACAACGTCGACCATAAAAAATTGTGGAAAAATATTTTTGTTGTCGAGTAGTCGTTTGATGTCATGTGACCTAATGTAAGGGTCACGTGTTGGGATTTGAGCGCTACGGCGCTGTAGCTCTAGAGTGTAATGCAGCCCTCCCGAATGCTACTGCAATAGAAGAAAACTCAGCGTGAATTATGATGGAGTTCAAACGAATCTGAACAAGTAAGGTGTGGGAAAGTTTTACTAAACTTAACCAAAAATGCTGTCGTGTGCAATACATGCGAGGCGGAACTTGCTTTTCACGGGAGCACAACGTGAATGTTGGAGCACTTAAAGAAGAAGCATCCCGGTGTTGTGCCATTTATCGACTCCCCTCTGCGTGAACGCACATTCAGTCACGTGAGTGCACAGACTAAACCAACGATAGTTCAAATAAAATGTTTTCTCGTGAAGACGTTTTGATTTTTATTTTGCTTATATGCCCCGTAGATGTCAAGTTTACTTGAAACACATTGTTCAACTATAAATATTGTTTAAAAAGTTTAAAAGAATGCAATCGCCTAAAGCAAGTTGCTTACAGCAGTGAATATTGTAATAATTTATGAATGTACAGCATTACACAAACTTTAGATTTTTATATTTTATTTGCATATTCATTAGAATAATTAACATTTAACGTAAAAAGAAGGATTAAACAAAGTAAAAAATCGTTCATATAAAATAAAAAGCTATATAGATCCATTCACAATATGGGGAAAAAACTTGTCCCACAATGGGGAATGTTCATTTTAATTTAACATTTTAATTTAACTTTAGCTTTAAGAGTCAAAAATAGAAATAAAATGGAGATACACACCAAAGCGTTTCTTTCTCACACCATTCATTATCTTATGCTGATTCTAAACTTATCTTTATTTGTTTCTTACATTTTGAAATGTTGCCAGAGTTTTTAGGAATTGTTAGATTATCACACTCCAAATATCTAGTTTCATAACTGTGTCTTTCCCTGGGATATTACTTTTGATGAACTAAAACGAGTGGTTAACCAGCAATTATTAATGCTGCTTCAAGATATGTTCACATTCAACTTTCTTTTTATCTGTAATGCAGCTGATTATTTATTTTTTTCTATTGAATTAGAACAAAACATGTAAACAATGCTTAGAGAGCATTTGTGTGTAATTTGAGTGTAACAGAATCAGAAAACAACTATTTTCAACTAAAAGCTGAAGTGATATTCTTATTTTATTTATTAGTTAGAATATTTGTAATTCATTATTTTAACTAGTTGAAAAAGCAGAATAATCGCTCAAAGGCTTCTGATTAATCATTGAAATAATCTATGACTAATCGATTAATCGGTCTAATAATCGATAGATTAATCGATACCAAAATAATCGTTTGTTGTAGCCCTATTTGGCATATCTCTATCTCAGCTTTGGAAAATCATAGAGACATGGGGGTTGCTTTATTACTCGTACGGAAATATTATATTATGTCACCGACCCGCTTTTCACCAACAGTGTGTGAATTTGGACTGAATGAATGTTGCTCTGAAAATTGTACAGAGTCTTTGAGCGTCTGGATGAGTAGTAATAAACATGATTACTGAACAGTAGTGAGAGCAGCTATGATGTATGGGTTGGAGACTGTGGCAGTGAGGAAGAGACTAGAGGCAGAGATGGAAGTAGCAGAGATGAGGATGTTGAGGTTCAGTTTAGGAGTGACGAGGATGGACAAGATTAGGACCGAGCACATCAGAGGGGACAGCTCAGGTTGGTTGTTATGGAGACAAAGACAGAGAGGCCAGATTGAGATGGTTTGGACATGTGCAGAGGAGGGAGAGTGGTTATATTGGTAGTAGGGGTGTAACGGTTCACGGTATGTATTGAACCGTTTCGGTACGGCCTGTTCGGTTCGGGACACTTGCGTACCGTTTTGGTATTCGGTATTTTTATAATAATTTAAATTTATTATTAGCGCGATATTAAGCGCAGTGGAACAATGTTCCACGGAGATAGTTTCCGCACGGACGCTATTGAGTGACGAGCACGAGCGCAAGTAGGAAAATGGAATCATACCAAAAGCGAAAGAGAAGACAGCGCTTGAAGACCCTCCCATCTCACTATGGTCTTCTGTTTGGGAACACTTTGACTTCTCTATTAAAATACATAACGGGGATAGACGAGTGGATAAATTTAAAGTTGTATGCCGACATTGTTCCACGGAGATCGGGCAGGCAACACATCTAACATTTTCTACTGCTGGAGATATTATAACCAGATCTGTGCTCTCTTCAGAAAATGTGGATAGGTTAATCTATCCTAACTAGTGTTTTTCTTAATAAAGAGTGCAATTTATTTAAAATATCACCCAAATGTGTCACTTTTATTTATTTTATGCAAGAATTCTACTGTGTATTGGCAGCTTTTCAAAATAAAGATTATGTAAGTTCTTATTGTTTTGTACCGAACCGAATGAACCGAACCGAGCTCTCCAAGACACTGTACCGAACCGAATACGATTTTAGCGTACCGTTACACCCCTAATTGGTAGAAGGATGCTGGAGATGGAGTTACCAGGCAAGAGGAAGGCCAAAGACGAGATATATGGATGTGCTGAAAGAGGACATGAAGCTTGTTGGTGCAAGAGTAGAGGATACTGAGGACAGAGTCTCAGCGGATGATTCGCTGTGGCGACCTCTAAACTGGGAACAGCCGAAAGGAAAAAAAGAAGACTGTTGTTATATCTCTATCTCAGCTTAGGAAATTTAAACAGATATGGGACTTGCTTTCTTTTTCTAGTATTGACAAAGGCAACATTATATTGCGTCAGTGACCCCTCTGGTACAAGCTAACATCAAAGTTTGCGGATGCAATGGTACACCAAGCTCACGGTTCAGTACGTATCACAATTTTTAGCAGCGGTTTCCGGTTCGGTTTGGCTATGATGGTTTAGCAAATTATAATTTTTTTAAATCGTTCTTTGTACAGATCGTATGAACAGATAAATAATGAGCGCTCACAGAGTTGCCAAATCAAAGATCAAGACATATTTACAAAAAAGATTCACTTTAAATTAAAACAATAAAATTAAAAATTGTAGCAAGGTGGACATAGCGAGAGGATTAGCCCAAGAGAGTAGGGTTTGGGGCAGGCAAAAGTAACGGAAACACAAGGGCGTTTTCATGACGTTCAGAATGATATGAAAACATCTGAAGTGCCTCATTTAAGCAGGAGAAATTACAAAATCACTGAAAATACTACAAGCAAGAAAGTAATTAGTGCCTAACAGATAAAACAATCAATAGCTATAACATTCTGTCTTTCCTGATCAAATGCAATAACACTGATGTTGTCTAATTTTGCTGTCTTGAAGAAAACAAAAATATACAGCAAAACCAGTCCTGCACTACACTGAGGTTCCAGAGACCCACTGGCCCTCACAACATTTCTAGCTACTTAAAGACTGGATAAAGCATGAAGATGAACTCATTCTGGCACATTACATTTTTCACAACACTGAGCAAGATGATGTTGTGCCCTTAGGGTAAAACATGCCACTTATATACACGGCAACCTATGATCTTCAGTCTTCTAAAACAACAATTATACTCTGAAACGGAGGGATAACATGCTATTCCTGAGCATGCTTAAGAACACGGTTCATGTTTTGACTTAAAACAGCAATAGCTATATATACGGTTAGGTTACGTACCACAGTTTTTAACCACAATTTTCAGTTCAGTTCTGATGTCTTAGCAAATTGTCATTGACCACATTGTATGGACCGCATGAACAGATAAATAATGGGCATTATTTCCCAAATTCCCTTTATTTTGCCAAATCAAACATCAAGACACATCTACAAAACCTTTCACTTTAAATTAAAACTGTAAACTGAACAATCGTAGAACAGTGGACATGAGCTTCTTCGGTAGTGAGCAGATTAGTGCAGGAAGAGTAGGATTTAAGGCAAGCAAAAGTTATTGCTTTGTCATATTCCTCAGCAAAGCCACCGTCTCCTCATAGCGCTGACTATTCCTTCCCTAGTTCCATGAATCACGCGAAGTCCCACCCTCCTCTAACTTTACTGATTGGATATTTTCACAAAGGAGCAGTTGATTGATTGGATATTTGCTCACGAGCGTGGGTTTCTTTCCCTGCATTTTCACATGTGAAACTAATAATAATATATACAAGTTATTCAAATGAGAAACTGAAAAATTGCCGTCCACAAGCGTGTATCGAACCGAGGAGGGTGTACTGAACGTTTCGGTATAAAACCGAGTATTGTCGCATCCCTTTATTTATATTAGGGATGCCAGTCAGTATATATACAGAGTAAAATTCTGTCAACTTCAACTTATGTTCTCTTTAATCAAGTCATTGTAAATTTCTGACCTATGGCAGAGGCATCAGTAAATGAAATACCATAAAATGTCAAGAATTGCTATTGCATACACGATGGTCATGGGCAGTAAAAAAAAAAAAAAACAAGCTTCTGCTACAGACATGTCATTTAAAAAAATTTTTTGGGGGGAGTCCTCTCCTATTTAACATGTACAGGCCTTAAGAACTGAAAAGAAGTAATAATAATAAAAATAGACATTTAGTGTGTAAAAAAAAACAAAACAAAGACATAATATTGCACATAATCCTGTGAAAACAAAAAGGGCTGCTCTTGTTTTGAACAAATATTGCAAATAGAGTACATTTTGCATTATTGAGACATTGCAAAAAACCTATACACAAAAACATTACGGTCAAAAACATTAAAGTCGCGTGACCAGTGATTGTGTGAGTTGTCTGCACAAACAGTTAAGTGTTATTGTAATGATGAATTGTAAAGTCTAATTGTTGCAGGTAGGAAAGAGTGAGGGAAGCGCTCTTTCATGCACCGGGGGTGTAACAATCTAGTGCTGAAGGAGCTGCTTAGGGCATCCACAGTGTGATGCAGGGGGTATATGTACACGTATATCCTTTGAAGATGTTGCTCACATTCTGGTTTTAATTATGTGGTGTAAAGTGGTCAATGATGAACGGGTTACTAAAGTCCAGATGATTCAAATCTCTAAATAATTCATCCACAAACTAATTTCTCAAAGCCTCAGGAATGAATCTAGGAACACATGGCAAGAGAAGCTCCAGGGGCAATTATCAATGAATCTCGCTGCTGATTGGCTGGTTCGACCAAACATCAGCAAACAATGAACACAAAGGCTGGACACTGATTTATGGTAAATCTTACTCAGCAGTTTCACTTCAAATAAACCCATCTCATCAAAAAGTAAAACAACAACACTATTAGTTTAACGTAAGCATTTACGCTGTAACAAAAATGAATGTAAAACTAAGGATTGTTATTCTGAACCAATTAAAATATTATTTAATATACGAGCCATTATAAATATATATTTTAAAAGCACAGCAAAAACTCTTATTATAAAAGCATAATAAAAAAAATAAACTGGAACTATTTAAGTAGAAAAACGTTGCATCATGTTTTCAGCATCACTCGTTGGCTTCACGTAATTTAGTCCGTTTGTTTTCACTCATCCATACGTGCTAACTGTTAGCTTCACTGCTGCACGAACTAGAAATGTAACTGAACATAAACCCCAAACATGTTGTGGGTTAGTAAAAATTTATTAAAATTCGATTCTCCGACAACGGACAGTGTTAGAAGCTGAACCCACTAGGAAACAGGGAATATTGTGGAAGTGAAAGCGCGTGCTTCGAGTTATCGGGAAATCATGCCAAACACTGAATGAAACAAACAATAAAACTCACCGACAGGATGTTTTAAATTTAACAATAGTCGTTTAAAGACAGATGTCCAGCATCACTGCAATTTACTTCGGTTCAATGCAAGCAAACGTATGCGTCTGGTTGTGTATTTTGGTTTCTCCTCGACCCCTCAGTGAACTTGTCAGTTGGTACAGTCCAACGGTGTTTGCGTGTGTGTGTGTGTGAGAGAGAGAGAGAGAGAGAGAGAGAGACGTCATCATGCATAACAGTGTTTTGGTCCATTTCTCCAGATGTTAAATCCTCATCTGGATATCCGGGAATTTGTCGTGGTAGCAGCTGTGAGATTGTTAAAGCTACAAATCATTTCACATCGTTATGAAGATGTGCATCATATGACGTGCTTCATATACAATCTGCCATTTATTCTTTACTCAAAACAGTAAAGATAAACACTTAAATTTGTTAAAAAAAATTATTTTAAACTAATAATAACTGGAAGTTATACATTAAATCACAAAAATGATCTTTTCATTAAGTGAACCCTGTATATTATACATTAATTATAATGTAAAAATCATAATATAAATATAATTTATATGTGTAATGTTGTGGTCTTAAGGAATGGAGACTATTAAAAATAAGTCCAGTGGTCTTTCATCAACTGAAAAGCTACAAAAATGTCTCTAGACCAATGTCTGCTGTTAAATATTATTAAATGGAATAAACCTCACCAGATTAAGTAAAGTTTATATGTTTTCCAACTGAAACATCCTGCAATAGTAATATGCAACAGAACTCAACAAAGGTATAAACAGTGTCTCAATCCAGGTTCTAGAATCCTTCGGAGGATGCAGTCTACCTAGCCTATGAAGGCTATCAAGACTGCATCAATCGCTGTTAAACTAGACGGTCTAGCCTCATTCTGAACTACTGTTCGGTAGAACCTTTTACATGTAAATACAAATTTAAATGTATTTGCTCGCTCTTTGGTGTTGATTATGTTGAAAAAATAAAGCTCAAAGCATCTTCGGAAAGATTATAAATATACATTCTCCGAATTCTGAGGACTCATTTGGAGGACCCTTCGAGGTCTGGTCAAATAGGACATCATTTGTGCCTCGATGTGACGTAAACAGCTTTGAAATACGCAGAATTTGGATTGAGATACAGCTAATAGTATCCTGTTTACTGCTGCTGCTTGATTCCTATGTAACCTGTGACACTGCCCAGGTCTAATGGATGCCAAAGGCCATGTCAACACGATCACAGGTTTATTTCAAAATGGGGTTTTTTTTCACACCGTATTCAAAGATAAATTGCTTCCACAAATGCACACTTAAAAAAACTGTCAACATTGAAACACAAAACCCTATTCGAATTCTGTAAAAAGTATTCAGCATTGAGTTTGCAAAACAGGGACGCCTCTGTTTGGTGATTAAATTGGATACATATCCATGTGATCATGTCCATGCTGTCAGCCACAAGAGCACAGTCCTTGTTTCGTCCGGCATTGGTCTTCGTAAACAAAAAGCAATGACACTAAGCACAAGGCGTGACAACATTGGCAAACCCCACCTCCAAAACTCTACCTGTCTAAATGTAGGTGAAGCTCAGTGCATTTCCAAAATGATGCTCCTTGACCGGCATTTTCAAAAATCCACAGTTACATGAGTGAAAGAATAATTGTAAAAGAATGAATGAATAATCTCTGAAAATTGTAAATCGTCTTGGAAAGCACTATATACATTGAGGGCAATATTATTATTATCACAAAAGTAAACACATGAAGGGCTCTCCTTATTTACACTGCCATGATTGTAGAGTTTAGTGGACCGACCCCGGTACTCCTCCACTCTTCCTCCATACACTGAAAGCCTGATTTCTAAATGACATCCAACATTTAATTTAATCTGAAACTGTTCAGTTCCAGTTTTTCTCCACTCGTTGAAAAACTCTCAAATTCTTGATTGGGTTTTTCCAAGCAACGCCCTGGTTCTCTCTTTTTCCTGAGCACCTCTTCCTACCACACTTGAATTCGCTTGAAATGTTATGTTCACTTTGTAATATAAGTGAGAAAAAATATATAAAACTTAAAAAGATATTCGATTTTTTAAATATCGATATCTGTTGTCAAAAATGTATATAATAAGAGTTTGGATTCAAAGGTCGAGTGCAAAACTCCAAAAGTTAAAGAGGAAGATCATAATTAGTTCTAGATCATTTCATGTGAGGTATATGGCAGTCTGATAGCAGCTTTAATCAGCCCATCAGGGTGGAGGGACCAGCAACATCCAACAAACCCAACTCCCAGAGAGCCTTCCCATTGAGACTGCAGAAATATGAGATGAGATGAAGCACATCACTCACTCCAACCAGTTTTAAATAGAAATAAACGTAATAAACTCCACCATGCACACACTGACAATATTTCAGCACAGCAAATCAGTGGTGTTGATTAAGGTGTGTTCAAGATGAACACCACTAGGTTTGGTTTAGCATCAAGAGAATACACTCTACAAAAGGGCTCTGTACAGAACCAAATCTGGAATCACAGGAGAATCTTCAAGGGTGCAATTTAGAACCAATGTACAAAGGTGATATTTAGAACCAACCATCAAATGTTTGAAATAAATAAATTAACTTTGGCTTTTACCGTTCAAAAGTTCTGGGTCGCTTTGAAACTTCCTTATTTTTGAGCTGGGACTAGCCCTAGGTTTACCTGGCTTGGTCCCCCCTGTGAGGCAACTGCCACCAGCCACCACACCTCTTCGGGTGTAGTAGCATGTAACTTCCTCATGTAGCTCCCCATGTGGTTTGGAATTGCAAGTGTGGGTTTTTCCTCTTGGATCTCCAGTTTCCCACAAAACTAAAACATGCGTTTTAGGCTAATACCAAAACTTTTTACCTGGATTTAAATGATTGTAAAACATTATTATTACCATAGCTTTAAACAACATTTAGATACTATTTACCTATGACCTCTACCAAAAAAAACTTATAGAACTAATATATAATGAGCTCATGCTTGACTTGATTTTAAAATATCCTTAATGTTATATTTTGAAAGGGAAAGAAATCCCTGATTATAACCAGACTTTTACCAAACTTATGCAAAGCTAGGAGAAAAATACTAGTCACAGCATCATCTACTGAATAAAGCAAACTTTTACCTCTTTAAAGTGGATAAAACTTTTTTTTTTTTTTTTAGTTTTCTCAGAGTGGAAAGGCACATTTACCTTCTCTGGAACTGCAGGTCTTAGTCTGGCTGAGAAACTGGTTTCACCGCTGTCCTTTACAGGATGTGGAGTAACAGTACCAATCTCCATGGCAGGTGTCTCACCGGAGGAGCTGTGGTGAGGGCCAGGTGTGTATCTGTCCCCATACAGCTTGGAGGAGCGCTCAAGAACGGCAATCAGAAAAGACGCCCTGTTGCCTCTCCTGCTTTCGATGGCTCTGTTCTGGGAACCAGCTTCCTCTTTCTGTTTAGCGCTGTGCACCCAGCTGGTGTGAGGCTGGCGTGGTTTGCTGGGGGCCACGACTGGATTCGAAGGAACTGGTGGAAGAACAAGAGGCTTTGGGCTGAGTTTTGGTTTGATCCCTTGAGTCTCAATGACTGCTCCTGCTCCAGAATGGAGGAAACTCACGTTGACGGCTGACGGGAGTTCAGCGTACACTGGTGGGAAAGCAGAGGGACTCATCTGGTTCATGATTTCAAAATTCCCTTGACATGAAATCCAGTTCTCTGTCCCATTTAGTGTCAAGTGAGGCAGATGTCCTAGTTTCAATTCTGAAGAGCTCCGGTCGGTATGACAGGCTAGAAAAAAATCTAAACAATTAGTTTTGTTATTCTACCATCTCTTAGACAAGTGGCTCTCGGTGACCTCTGCAGAGGATCTCACTTTCTCTGAAAGGTAAAATAAAAGAAGACTGGTGCTGATGGGTCCTGGAGGCTGTTGGATGTGGCGGAAGGAAGTTTTACCATGATGATGATCTCCTGTTTCCTGTGAGTAAGGCTTATCTTTCTGAGATGGGTGTGAGGGGCTATGAACAGCTCAAATTTCACAAGGTCACGCATAAGGACCAAGATGGCATTGGTCCAGCTCCTAGCCTGTCAAATGTAAGTCTGGTCACTGTGAACGACTCTTGGCATCAAGGTTTGTAGTGCAGTTACCACTCGTTGTCCATTTGAGGAATGAAGGAGCTCAGAGATCAGCCATCGGCTCCTCCTTGTCACTGCACTGCTCCCTTCAAACTGTGTAACCCATCATGCTTCACTACTAATTACACCCAGGACTCAGCCAACATCCAAGATGCAATCACTCGCTCAGATAAACAGGGATCAATCACACCCTTGCGGGCCAGGATCCGGCAGGAAATGCCTTTTTTCTTATATAACATTGAAAAGAAATCTGTGGGTGTTTTAAGAAATGTGGTGGACAAAGAGTTTTTTGAGGAAAAACTTTAGCTTTTCTGCCTTTAGACACTCTTTTGCAACTATTGCAGCTTCAACTCCTCTGGAAAGGCTTTCCAAAAAGGCTAGGACTGTGAAAATAGGTCCGAAACGGCTCAGGTCTTCGACAAAGTGTTTAATCGGGTTGAGCTCATGTCTCTGGGCAGGCCATTCAAGTTCTTGCATATCTCTCTCCCCCATGACTTGGAAAAGCTTTTTCCACACTCTCATGTTGAAACAGGAATGGCTGTTGGCATAAAATCGAGATCATGGAACTGTCCAAAATTCTTTGATCTCCTGTAGCATTCAGACTGTCTTTTGACTGAAACTTGGGGTCGAAACCAGCTCAGAAAAACATCACAACAGCATAATCCCAATGCCAAAACGAAGCTTGGTACGGCAGCCTTCGAGTCTAGTGGCGGTGTGCTTCACATCACTGCATACAAGGAACTGAGATATAGAAGCTCAGCCATGGAAACCCATTCCATTAAGCTAATCTGAAGGCCAGACTTGAAATATTTTGCAGCGAGAATATTTCAGTGAACTTTCTACAAAGGTGGCGTCATTCAGTGAGATTCTTATAAGCCTCCAATTGCAATATATAAATAGAATTTTTGGATGGGCCACTAAATGTTTTTTAAACATTGTGTATTGTGGGAATTAACCAAAAATCATTTCTGCACAAATAGGAAACTTTAGGTAAACACTGAATGTCACAAAGCATCACAACACTTCCTTTTGTTATATTGTATATTGTACCACCATGGCAAATGAATGGGACGTGAACAGTAATGACGTAATGAAGGCTATATCTCAGTAATGCTTTTGTATAACAAACTTGGTAAATGTTATAAAAAGGATAATCTGAGGTCGCCTACAGAGTTTCAGCACAGTGCCCCTAGTCTTTTTTGAATTAAAATTCTATAACTGTTCACTGTAAAATCATAAAATCTAAATATGTTCTGACCATTATGCCAAAATAGCATTTTTTTGCAAACGCAGCAACATATCTTTACAAAAACTGGCTCGTATTTTGCAAATGAACATCTGAACATGTCCTGAACGTACACAACAAGATTTGCGGTCAATATATCTAATTGCACTTAGGAAAATGGTGGTAAATTTTGCTAGCTTTAACATATGTGATTATAACTATTATTATAAGTTTGCCTAGAGAGTTCCAGCACAGTGTCTCCTAATGGTCACGAGATATTAAAAAATGGCTTTTTTTCTTTTATTTCCATATCAGTTTGTGATAAAATCATAAAGTTAACATGTTTTGACAATCATGCTGAGTCTTGCCAGCAAGTTTGGTGGCAGCCCTACTTTGCAGTAAAAATAAATGAACAAAAATCTGTTCTGAATGGACAGAAATTTTCTAGTTCATTGTTGCTTTTGACTATATTGATAAGGGTTGCTCTGTTCCCCTGCACTTAACGCTGCGTGCATAAAACAGTGACAATAAAGAATCTTCAACACAAGAGCGCCATCTAGCGCTCATTATTTGTCACCAGTTTGGTCCTTATAAAAGAAAATCGCATTACAAACGCAAATTAAAGCTATAATAAACAACTAAATAAACAAATAATTGCTATTTCTGTTAACTTTAGTTTTTATTTCAGGTATTAATTGCCTTTTCGTGTCCATGTCACTAAAATTCGCTAACAATGAATAAGTCAGTCGGTCGATTCGTGATGATATATCAAGACAGGCGAAATGCTACACCATTTACTAAAGTAGAATTGCGAAATGTGTAACAACAAGCTCACTGGGGTCTAATAAATCCATTGTGTCACATGAAGCCGGAGGTAGAATCGTGTAGGAGGGAACAGAGTTTGAAATTAAGGGCGTGTAAGTTCTCCCAAAGTCTAGCGTTCGGTCCACTAACGATACCTCCTGGACCGGTTAGCTTTAACCTGAAGTTAGCCGCTTTAACAGACACGAGATTTAGTTCTGTTTCTATTAATTATTTAAAGTTAAACACTTGATGTTGCCGTAAAGCGAGTAACAAGCGCGTGAAGCCTTTATTTCAGAGGTAAGTAATGTGTGTTTGTATTTGTTTCATTAATGTGACCATTATTTGACAAATATCAGCGCTTCCGGTTCCTTGTTTACGTTCTTGCAATATTAAACTCACGGTTCCACCTTCACGTGTTCTACTGAGTTTATGAATCTGGTGGGGGTTTTTTGTATCCCGTTTTATTCTTTATATGTTTTCATCCTATTATGTTTGTCATTCCAGTGTTTCACGGACTTTCTATTTCTTTTTTTACGTCCACATATTTCCAAGCAACTAATTAATTGGGACATTTGTCCCAAAAAATTAAAACACTGAAATGTTAAAGACAACATATTGTTATTCGTCTTTCAATTTGGGCCAAAAAAGAAACTCTAAACTCATCTCTTCTAAGACCGCTCGACCTACAGCCAACAAACATTGCCAAGACATCCAAACTGGTCTGACACAGGTAGCTATATCTTTTCAGATTTGTACCACTAAAGGAATTCTGGGAAATCACAGAGAATTCTGGGAATTATTCCATTGATTTAACATGGTGTCAGATTTTGTCATAGAAACCTCAAACAGATTCCAGTGATAGACAGGGTTAAATACTTCCTGTTGACTTATAATGGTCATTAAAAATAATTGGGGAAACAGCAATGAAAATATCTTCTAGATAAACATCATAGAGAAAAGTTGTAACAAAAAAGTACTGTTTTTTTTTTTTGCTCCCTAGCAACCAAACTGTTCACCCTAGCAACCTGATTTTCTCAACTCTTTCAGAACTCTTTTCAGCTGTGGTAAATGACAAAGACATGGAAGTTGGGTTCTGGTTTAAATATATTATAGTGACAAAGGGAATATTATATTATGTCCCTACCATAGCAACCTGACTGTTTACCATAGCCACCATTTTGACAAATCAGTATATCAGCTAAAGAAACTCATATAAACATGTGGGTTGGTTTAGTTGGACTCATATTGGCAACTGAAACCTTATTTGATGTCACAGTCTCCTCCATAGCAACCAAAACAAATCATGGCAACCATTACATTATATAAATGGATTATACATTAATAAAAGTGCTTTTAAGTGAAACTTTTAAAAGCCAACATCAAAGTTTGTGCCCAATTTTAGCCATCAGGTTAAACATATCATTTATTGTAGGAATTTCTGTTTCTTATGGAGGAAAATTAAGGTCCAGAGAGTAATAGAGTAATTTTTTTTACCATTTTCTCAGAATTCTGACCTAAATCTAAGAATTCAGACCCCCAAACCCATGAATTAGTGTTTTGAGTAATTTTTTTTCTCTTTTTGATCACTTCCAATAGTTTCTCGAGTATGTTTTGAAGTAGACAACTTAATATGGTCTTATAATTGAGTAAAGTCTAATTTATATAAGCAATATTTATCTTGGATGTTAAGAAGTATTTTCCCAGAAATGAAGAAATGGACAGAAATAGTATTTCACACCAAAATTTGAGATAGATGAAATGTACTTGTTACTATAGGAGTTTACCATGCAAGTATGATAGTGATACATGTTTTAAAAGCATGATATATATCTTTAGTACAGTATAAAAATAATAATTTATTGTGTCCATGTGACTATAGTCATTATGTCTGTGAGCAATCGTTATTAACACATCTTTTGTGTGAATAAACCCTTCTGTTTTCACTGTTTTCACAAACCTCTCAGACAAAGAAAAACGTTGTTTGTGTTCCACCTGAGACGTCTTCCAGAAGCCAGAAGATGTTACAGCAGATCCTGGCAGACATGTTCATTGAACCCGAGCTTCTGGCCGAGCTCAACGAAGAGCAAAAGCAGGTGTTGTTCTTCAAGATGAGAGAAGAGCAGATCCGCAGATGGAGAGAAAGAGAGAAGCAGCAAGAAAAACAGGAAGCTGCACTTTTCAAAGTCAAAAAAGGTTTGAAATCCCATTATCATTAGGTCATGGTTATACAATCTGCGTTGTCTACGTCTAAGGTATATTTCCACCCTGTGGCCAAACACTGGGTAATGGAATTGTTTTGGTTTGATAGAACATTGACTATTATTTTGGCACAATGCTAAAGTTTACTCTTGCATGATGTTAAATGGAGAAGTGGTGAAATATTTACTTAAGAACAATTAAATAATCTAAACTGGATGACACAGCTGTATCTCCACTAAACTCTCCTCATGCATCCCTTCGTCTTTAAATAAGTCTAAAGTAGAACTATTACACTAAGGTGGAAATTATTGTAATGTGCAGATCTAGCCTTATCGAATGAGATTCATTTTAAAATCCAAGTTGAACACCTACCGCATTTTTCGGCTCATAAGACGCACTTTTTCTTCCCCAAAACTGAGGGGGAAAAGTTGGTGCGTCTTATGAAGCGAATGCAAACCGCCGCGAAGTCCGGTAACGGCCGTATGAGAGGTGTAAGAGCTCCGGAGCTCCGGAGCTAGGCCGAAGCCGCGGCCATATTTGTTTACCAAGCGCTGCGCGCTGACGTCATCGCCCATCTCTGCCATTGCGCGGACGTAACGAAAACGGGGGGAAAAACTACATTTCCCACAATGCCTTTGGCATCCGCATCCATACTTACGTCACGAGCGAAACTACAGAGATCAGCTGACTCTCGCATTTGAGTGATCTCTCACGCTACAAACCCGTTTTCTCACGCTAAAATACATTTCAAGATGTGAAATGGGCACAGCTCATAGTTTGTCTGCTATGTTTTTTGAGCCTGACGATAAGATGATGATCGATAAGCATCGCCTTCAGTCTGTGAGGGTTTTATTTCCGCTAAACATTTACTTGGACAGTTTCACAATCTTGGACAGTTTGATCCTTTGGAGTTATTTGGGTTTTCATAAGCTGACAAAAAATCAAAAGGATTTATATTAGAACAAAAAGCATACGCTTGTTTCCAGCGCTCGCTCTCTATCTCTCTCTCTCTCTC
>SRMA01026420.1:155378-192373 GCA_007224835.1 Danionella cerebrum
CAGATCTACCTCAAGCTGAAGAAACACACCCATGACCAGGAACCGCATGACAATCACTGGCAAGAGACTTGTAAGAGTAATACTTGTGGTACTTTTAAAGATGAAAATACTAAATGATTGTGGCTAAGAGTGTTACTCTAAGAGTTACTGGATCTTTGCACATGGAAAGAATTTTGGGGCAATCTTGAATTATTAGTATCTGGCAACTTTCTGGATTATGCTGAACAATGAAACTCTGACTCTGACCAGTAATGATACCAAGTATGTTATCTTCCCCTTTTTGATATCTCTTGAAATAGTCTATATTGTATTTCTTTTCTCTTTTTTTAGTTCATCTTTAAATTATTTAATACATATTATTAAGTCTCAAGCACCAAATGTGCATAGGACACTAGTGTGGCTTTAGCGTCTAAATTTATTATGATTTATCAAAATGGCTCTTTGGCGCCACCTAATACATTTCAGCTTATAACGGTTTGTGTAGATCAGGGGTCTCGAAAACGGTGCCTGCAGGCACCTAGTAGTCATCCGTGAGGACCACATGAGTCGCCCGCCATCAAAATAACTCAAATAGCGCCACTTTCCAGTGAGCTGAATCTAATTTAATATGATTGCTATTCTTGTTTAAATGACACTTGCACGTAAGCTTGATGTGATAATATATAAATAAAAAAAAATGAATATATATATGAACTACGACCGGGGAGAGTTGAAAGGTCAGTATGATGCGCTACGACGATACAATTAAGCAGCGCAGCGAAAATGAGACGACTGACTCATAGAAAGATCATTTAATATTTGCGAAGATTGCGAGGTAAAGTTTTTTTTTTACCTCTGTGGAAGGAGCATATGTTTATCTTATTTGCACGTCGACAGTGGCCAAGTGACACAACGTGGAGAGACATTTCACGACACCATCTCAAAACTCACTCAGAGTACAACATACTGGTAAACCGCATGCAATCCCAGTCAATGTAACATTTGTGTATGTTAAAATGTTAACAATGAAAAAAATGATCTTAGCTCACTTTATATGATTTATTATTTGTACATGAGTATTGTGGTTTCCTTAGACTCTTGTAGAAGTGATCATTTTGAAGGGTTTTGAACTAAAAACACTTGCACTAAGACGAAACATAAATGTAAAGTTTTTCATATAAATATTTATTTGTTTACTACCTTGTTAATTAATTTAATTCATATTCAGTGTGAGAAATAATTCACATGATCAGTGTCTTTGCAGAGATGAATATATGAAGAGGTTATCAAAGTGGTAGCCCTTTGCATTAATCGGTACCCAGGAAGTAGCTCTCGGTTTCAAAAAGGTTGGTGACGCCTGGTGTAGATGAATGAAATTTGGCATACATGTAGGGTACCAAGGCTTAAATATAAGTAATAAGGATTGCGTTTCCAAAGTGGACAGGAAGTCGGCTATTTTGAAAAAATAAAAAAAAAAAAACACTTTTGCTTGTGTTGTACTTTAACAAACTCCCCCGAGAGATTCTATCCACTTCTAAACCCCATCAGTCCTATTTTAAGGTATTGTCGGATGTTAAATTGCGATGCTTTTTTGACTTCTATGTGGGAACTGCAGCCATCGAAAGTCGGCATTTCACCATAAAGAGGAAGCTGTTATAACTCAGCCGTACAATGTCTGATCAGTCCCATATTTACCAGCTACGTACAGCATTCACTCTTGGTTATAAGCGCCACAAGAATTATAACATTTAGCATTGATTTTTACCAATTGTTACAAATATTGGCCAAACAAAAACATTCACAGCACCAGTTGGTGGGGGGAGGAGTCATGATATGGTTTTCAGTATTTAATTTGCACGAATTGTTCAGTCATTTCAACAATTTTCACTTGAATACATATCCTAACAAGGGATTGGTCGTGGTGCATATTGCAACAAACTGGCCACTGAGAGGCGATATCGAGAGTGTAGTGCATCTCAATATGTGTGATTCAACTGTACAGGTCACACATCTCTGTCTAATATTAAAGAGACTTGACAAAAAACATCTTCGCTCTTTGAGGAATCCATTCTTGCGCCTCATTTCTCAAAACTTTTACGCGGATTGGATTTGCAGTTGTTTTAATTTGCGTATCGCTCTCAATTTGTAAATGCTATTTACTTCCAAAAAGTCCCAGAGGAAGCACTGAATAGGATACGTACAAAACTGGCCCAAAATGTGCGTACTACTTTTTTGCACAATGTTTCAGAATTATAAAAACACAATTTGACGTCAAAGTTTGCTTATCCTTACATAGAATATGAACTGTGCGTGTGTAAACTCCTTTGGCGTACTGTGGGTATTTTAAGTATTAGAGACATCTAGTGGAAATTTGAAAATTAGATATTTGTTAAAAAAAGATGTGTCTAACATACTTTATGACTCATAAGCCACACCTTACATCTAACGCTCATCTAACTATACATGAATATTCATGAGCGGCTTTGTGTTTGGGGCGGAAACCCTTACGCACTGAGCTGCGCTCACATACATTCCATCTGTAATTTATAAAAGGAAGATTGCTGGCGTGTCTGCTTACAAACAGTTTTATACACCTGAATTTTTCCGATATTTTTTGTTGTGCATGCAAATTTGACCTTTCTGACGTGCGTTTAGTTCTAGCCAGGATTCGACGCACCCTTTTTTTAAATGAGACCCCAGAGCTGTTTTTGCCGAAGAAAAGGCTATTGTTATGTTTATGTTCAGTTAGCTACAGAATTTATATAAATACCCCAAATTGTAAAATTCTTTTTAGCAGTAGAACCAACAAATAACAGATTTTACCTATGAAAAGTAACGGCTTCTGTAATGTATTTAGCAACTAGTAAAACACTTTCTGTTGGAAAAGAACAATCACAGCGAAAATTAAAAGAGAAAATTCCCTTTGTAGAAAAAGAACAAGGAAATTGTATTTCTCTCCAGTAATTTGTTACATAGCGTATGTAATGTTGAGTAACGGAATGTTGTTTTTGAATACTGTGTTGCAGTGCAGAAGTCAAAGGTGGCAGACATGCGCAGACGGTCTCTGGTCAAGCAGACCTTGGATGACCATCGCAGACGCTCCATTAAAGCTCTGGAGAGAGGACGAGTCGCTGCTATGAGCAAAGCCTTCACCAATAATGATCCAAACCCTGCACCTAAACCTAAACCCAGAAACAACATGGCTGCCATCAGTCGGTGAGTCACGTGACATGTCCAAGATGTAATATTTATGTAGATAAAATATTATATAATATTTCCACAACAATCAAACTCTCAACTACCATTATGATGGATATCAGACACTTTAGTATTAAAGAAAAGTAAGAGAAGACATTAATTAACTGATATTGTTGTTAGTTTCTGGAAATAAACATTTTAATTAGGGCTTGAGAATTGAAGGTGTGTAGAACACTTGTAAATCTCTCAGAATATTGTTTTGTTGCTGTCGCTGCATTTTTCAGAGGCACAAAGTCACCGAATTTTGCACTCACATCAGAACTGGTGAAAATTTACATTTGATTGTAGTTCTCTTTAATGTCTCGTAACTCGTTTCAACTTATGGTGCAGTTAAACAGTTTGACATAGGTGAATGAAATTTGCCAAATGTGTGTAGGGTACCAAGACTTAAATATAAATAATATCGATCGCATTTCCAAAATTGACAGGAAGTCAACTATTTCACAAAAACTTCTTTAACAAACTCCTCCAAGAGATTTTAATCTCTAAACTCCGTCAGTCTGTAAGATGTTAAACGGCAAAGATTTTTTTACTTCGTTGTCTGAATGAATCTATAAGTTTACAGTGAGTTATAGCACCACCTGGTGGCCACATGGAATATACCATTTCAGACAGTGTTGAAGGACATGGTTGAAATTTGGAACGCATATGTAAAAGACAAAGACTTACAAAAAAGTAAACAAAAGCAAGTTTGCAAAACTTACATGGAGTCAGTTATTTAGAAATTTCTTGTAAAATGTAGTATGATTCTTTAACAAACTCCTAGAGATTTAATTTGTTTACTATAAAACTCTGGCGGCATTATCTAAAGACATCTGCGATGTTAAACTACAAAGTTATTTTGATTTCATTAAATAGTTTGCTCTCGGTTGATTTTCAATCCGTTTATCTCAACATAGCGTATTAAATATACGGCCAATATTTAATTACAGGCATGTTTAAAAATATTACAATAAAATGGAAAAGTGTATTTCAACAGTTTGTTTTTGAAATGTGAAACTTCAACGTTAAATTGTGTTCTATTAGTTCACGTTCAAGTTTTTAGTCCTTTCTATTTTAATCTTTATGGTTTTAAAGAACAAATCAAAACCAGAAAAGGTTCAACATTGTTGGCTCTCTGTGTAAAATTACTGCTCATTGCTCAGATTGAAATTCCTTACTCTAGCTTCAGAAAAAAAATCCCTTCAATGAGGGTTTTCCCAGAGGATCAGTCTCTCGCAACTGAGCATGATTTAGCCTTTTAGTTTTGGATCTCTTCTGTTGTGTTTACCAGGAAAGCAGGCATGAGGCGCTCTCTGTCCGCGTCCAGTCAGCATCACATCATACAGTGGTTCAAGGAGGAACAGCTGCCACTTCGAGCCGGATTCGATCGTGACCAGAGCCGAATTGCGACATGGTTTCACGGTAATGATGAAAAAAATGCAAGATCTGTATCGTAATCTCCAAATCTAGAGCCATCCACAAAGATTGTTTCCTCATTTCTTTCAAGCTCTGGTGGAAGAGAACAACTTTCTATTGCTTCTATATCACATGCATGCCAAGCTGAATGTTTTTGTGCAACATTACATTAAAAGACTCTTTTCTGATCTTTCTCTGAGAGATAATGTATCTTTGTGCTGTGTACACGCCTTAAACTCCAAAGATCCAAGTGGTATACTGTAATCTACAAGTATAAACATCCCAAAAAGGCACATTAGATTTGCAATTCTTAACCTAAATACGTGAAACCAGTCACATGCAGAAAGTGACATCTTTATGCAGCAATGATTCTCACGTGTAAATAAATTAAAAAGACTCTTGTAGGTTTGTAGCCAATTTACGCTCAACAGTAGGTATACTGTGATTTATGTGCTGATAAGCAGGTAGCTGCACACTTTCAGATCCACCAAATGAAAGAACTATCAGGAAGTCATATTGTCATGTGGAAGGAATTATGGGTAATGTAGTTGTGATGGAAATTTTCCTGTATTCCTGTGTAATACTTCCATCTAGTGGTCATTTAGAGAAATGTATTTTGAGAAACTCTTAAGAGCACACGTCATACTTTAGTCCCACCCCTTGAGGAGGCTTTAACTTGAGGTGAGAAATCTGGCGCTCGTCTAACTTTGAAGATGCTCGAAGTTCTTCTTCCATGCTGATAACACGTGTGTAGGAGACTACTAAATCTTTACAATAAATAGCCGCATTTGCTGTGTTCTCTCTCAAACAGTCTCCAGTGTTTATCAATTGAGAAGGTATATTTTTACCATAACATAGTGAAGATGAAAGTGCCAAGAATCTTCAGGAGAAACATATGGTAAAAAATATTTGTCGGCAAGTGGTGGAGTTGGTCATCTTACAACCAAAGAGTTATATGTAGGCGCCTTTATCTTTATTATTATTATTATTATTATTATTCTTCCTTACAGTTAAGGATCATATACGAAAACCTGAACAATGACATGCAAAAGATATCTTTCATATACAGCACACAATTCATTCATGTCAGTTTAATTACAGAGCTGTGGAAGGAACCATAATGGTTCCATCTCCGTAGATCTTCTGTAACCCTTGATGATGTACCCTACAGGAATAATCCCTCGTGAACAGGCCGAAGCACTGCTCAGCGAGGGCAAGCCTGGACTCTTCCTGGTGAGGGTTAGTGAGAGGATATTTGGGTATGTTCTTTCCTACCGCTCCAGCGAGGGAATCAAACACCTCTTGATTGATGCCTCAGAGAACGGCTACATGCTGCTGGGAGATCAGATCAAGTTCAGCTCCCTCACGGATCTGGTGGAGTATTACCAGGTAAGCAGAA
Source organism: Danionella cerebrum (assembly GCA_007224835.1). Lineage (NCBI taxonomy): Eukaryota > Metazoa > Chordata > Actinopteri > Cypriniformes > Danionidae > Danionella > Danionella cerebrum. The sequence goes on from SRMA01026420.1 coordinate 161,413, forward strand.
GAGATTTCAATATATAGTGAAATACAATAAATGTACATAGTGGAATAATAACTTTTGAAGCCACATTGGAAAATGGTTCATTGTTAATTTAATGAGAAAAAAACCCTCAAAAGGAGCTAATATAAGTAACAGTGTGACTGTGGAGATGGAGCTTCCTGAAGCGAAATACAGTGTTCAGCATAAATGAATACATCCCACTACATTTGTCAGAGATGTACTACATTACAATCATTACAAACAATATTGATTGAAAAGAAGATTTGTTCATTTTCACACACTTAAAAAAAAAAAACTAAAAAAAAAAATACAATTTATTTACACAAAAAATGAGTAAAAATAAAAAAAAAGTAGTCTAATGATTAATTTAACAGGGGTCCAGCACACAGGTGAGTATAAAAGAGCACTACTTAACGAAGAAAAGCACTTCCCATCTTATGCTGTCGGGAATGGCTCCCCATGGAAGAAAAATGTCACAAAATCCTAGAAAGTAAATTTTTTTTATATTTACAAGATCAGCAAAGTTTTGTATATCAGTCAAAATAATGTAGAAAAAGTGATCCAAAATTTTAAGAAAGATGGAATTGCATCTTACAGAGACAGATGTACGCCCCCACCTAGCTTCCTGTCTCTCAATACTGGTCTGTCATTTAAAAAAAGTCTGCGACCACAAGAAAAAAAAAATCTTGCAAAATAATGAGAAATAAAAAAAAAGTGATATTCTTCTGGTTTGAAATCAGAATTAAAAAAAAGATTTTAAACATTGGACAAAGAAGGTAAGAAAACCCAATCCATGTTGTAACAGAGATTTCAACAGTTTCTAGAGGCACTAAAGTTGATGTTTGGTGATCAGAATCAGAAGAATCAGAATGAACTTTATTACCAAGTACGTTTGCACATACAAGGAATTTGCTTTGGTGACAGACCGAGGCAGCCATCGGCAGCGCCAACTTGTAAAGAAAGAAACCAAGAAATGGATACACATTAGGGAAGGTGGCTTAAAAAAAGAGCTTATTCCACACTGTCCTTCAGAGGGCAGTGTGGAGCAGGTTAAAAAAGCCATTGCATCAAGCACATATAGACAATACAGGGCAATTTACTGCAGCCATCATCAAGCGCCGTACTCATGAACTGAACAGATTACAACAATGGAGAAGCAGGCGGAGGTGTTGGGCTCCGCCGAGAGCAAGTGAGAAGATGGTCTGTCACCAAAACAAATTCCTTGTAAGTGCAAACCTACTTGGCAATAAAGCTCTTTCTGATTGATTTTCAGTTTATTTCCCTGCCAATTACTTCCAGAAAATATTTCTGATCGATGGAGCTTTGCCAGTTAATGATGCTTGAAAATTATATTCTCAACCATGTCTGTTATGATTGAAGTCATGTGTCTGAATAGTTTAATATGATTGGCTGGCAGGGGTCAGCTCATTTTCTTTTGTACTACTCAGATGACTCCAGGTCTACCTTCCTACAGTACAGTGACAACCAGGGAAAAGCAAAGAAATGCATTTAACCCACAACAAGCTGTTTACTGTGTCTCTAGGTGGAGCCACTGAGCTCAACTGAAGGAGAAGAGTTTCTCCTGGAGCCGTGTGGACAGAAAACATCCCGAGCCGACTACATTGAGCTCTTCCGCTGAGCCTCACACCCTCACCACTACAGCGGCTCGTTCCATTGGGACAAAGCACTCTTAACGAAGCAATACCTGGGAGGAATCCATTGTGGCATTTTATAAGAGGCCAATATCAAGTTATTTTGTTCTACCGTCAAACATGAGCGAAAGTGAACAAACTGACATTTCGATGCAACATTTGGAGATTTATTGCATTAAACAAATGCTTACATCAGCACAATTACACTCAGTTTGATGCACAGATTTAAAGCACAAAGTGCACTTTTTGAGGGATTTGAAGACACCACAAACCATTTGTCGACAACACTGCTGTATATTTCATTTAATAAAGTGTGCAATTGTTAAACGCATTATTATAGAAAAGTCACTTTTAATCAAGTCTTCCATCGTAATTTTACAAAAATAAAAAAGTGACTAGGCATTTGGTATTAAATACAAATGGTGTGCAAACTAAAGCTCTCATCAATAAACGAGTTAGTCACATGAAAACAATTCATTTAACCATCTTCAATCTTTAAGAAAACTCTGGTTCTGATGCCTAGTTCCCTTTATAAATCCATGAAGATAACACTTTTTTTGTTATCTTAATCACTGAACCATAGATCATTAGAGTTACAATAGAAAATGAAACACTGAGATTCTGTACAAGTTTAACATTTTTTCTAGATCTAAAAATGGCCCAACGCTGCGACAGCTAGCTTGTGAAACATTAACACAGCTCCATTTAATTGAGATTTCCACAAACGTATAATTATTCATGTAGTCTTTTTGCTTTCTCTGCCTGATTCCAATAATCTGGGTTTGCACAACACGGCCTTTATAAAAACCCCTTTATGTGTATAAAGGGCTAAGATTGAGCTCTCAGTTATCAATACATATATATACATATATATTATTTTTTTATGTAATTTATTTATTGTAGAGATGTATTTGGTATTTGTTGCATTGATCTCGTCATAAATGATTGCTTACATAAACATATTTACATTTATTCTTGAGGGTGTAGCAACCCTTTTGAAGGCAGCAATGACATCTTGTGTACAACACTAATGTAAATGTCATAAAACAAGTCTACAGTTCTACAAAGTGCATTGTACAATGTTTAATTTTTACTGTTAATTGCATTAAGCCTAAATTATACTTTTGCACCAAGGTTACACACAGCCACATAGATGTAGAGATGAGCAGCGACAGGGGCATTCATTTACAATGAAGAGAGCATGAGCAATGGAGAAATAAAATTGGGTGCTTTCACATCTTACTTGTTTAGATTGATTCATTCGAACTAGAGTTCATTTTCACTTTCTAATTGGTTTGTTTTGGCATGTGACAAAGCGTCAACCAAACAAAAAATCTGACCAAAAGCAGACTAAAAATCCAAACGAACTCTAGAGTGGTTCGTTTGGGGTGAGAACATGATAGAACTCTGAGCCAAACCAAAAACAATGAATACGATCAAAACATGCTTTTTGAATGAATAGAGCCACCGTATTCACTTACGCATGGTACTTTGGGTTGGTGTCTTAATGGCAGCTCGCAGTCAAACTTGGAACAGTTTCTTATCTAAGCATAATCATTGATCGATTAACACAAATGATACAGTAAAAGACGTCAAGGGTCAGTGACATAGGTCCAATTTTAGCCCACTGTCCAAGTCTTCAAGCATTTACTTCCATGTGCACGTCATTTTAACCAATTGAAAAGAGTGAGGACCAGAGTGATCAGTGTGGTGTGAATGAGAACTAAATCTGCAGACAATTGTATGTATTATTGGCTTCTCTTGGTCCAGACCACATTAAATGAACTAGAGCTGTGAAAGCAGCCTAGCAAAAAGAGCCATGGTGACCCTGGTGCAGAAGTGCTTTTTAATGCAATTCAAAATATTTAGAAAGAAACTAAGAAAAAGTGTCTATTTGTTGTCTATCCAACTTTAACGGAATGCGTCTTAGAGTCATCATCGGACCAATAATGTAATATATTTAACATTACTTTCTCCACACGTGATGTAGCCTTCAATAATTAAATACAATGATTAAATATCTTTGCAGTAGTTCCATGTTTATGATCAATGCCGTGGTTTTCCTGTGGCTCAGTTGGTAGAGCTTTGCACTAACAACGCAAAGGTTGTGGGTTCAAATCCCAGGGAAAGCAAAAACTAACAGAAAAAATATGTTCATTCAAATGTAAGTCGCTTTGGATAAAAGCGTCTGCCAAATGCATAAATGTAAATGTTTACCTCTACTTTGAATTTCTTCCCACGGGAGCTTCTCTTTCATTCCAATAAGACCTGATTCAAATGGGTTTAACAAGAGCTCCAAAGTCTTCACTCATGGATTAGTTTGATCCTATTTGTTTTGTTAACTTTGCAATTTGAAGACATTTTAAGGCTGTAACCATCCAGGAACCACTTTGAACATGCCTTGATTTTCTGCTTTGAGAAGCATCAGAGTGCGATCTAACCTCAACAGATAAGCACAAACTAAAAACGTCCAGGCTGCCTTTAAACAACACAAAACAGCTCTTTCTCATTGTTGCAGAGCAGCTATTTTATAAAATGCAATTAAAAGCAAAAGGGAATATAAAAAAAAGTCAATTGTCAGAGGAGAGAACATGTACAAAAAATGTATCCCTTTTAAAATATCAAGAGTTTTGTGTGAGACAATCCATGTAAAACACTCTGTGATAAGGCCAACAATGTTCTCTTCTGTAATCCAGGTTACATAAAAAATTGTCCCAGGAGGTTGGCCAGTCCAAGGAGTATGAGGAAGCTGTGGAAAATGGCAGAGGGCCAGCGTAACTCACCATTGCGCTTCAAAGAGACCATGTGAACCAAAGAGGGAAGCATAAAAACCAGAGCCAGGCCACAGATCGCCCCCGAGTACCTGTAGAAGTGGATTCACACATTGTGACAACAATCAAAATCAAGCAGTGAGCAGCTGCCACAAAAATAAAAATATAAACATATATTTTTACATGATACAATACTTTCAAGGCAAAGGGAAATAACCAGTAGAACAGAATGAAGCTATGAACTCTTTACAGTATTCCCTGGGGTCACATTGTGAATCAAAGGCTTCTTCTGGACATTACAAAGTTTAAAATTAAGAGTATTATTTCATCTCCCTAGCTTATTCAGAGTGAATCTTTTAATGGCAGCCAATTTGCTGCACTACCTTGATATTAATGACATGAAAGTACAAAAGTGAATCTTGTAGGAGGATCACATACAACCGTGAGATAAATTACGTCTCACTGAAAATTATCACGTTATAACAGTAGGGGTGTAACAGTACATCTTAGCACAATATATTGTGATACAAAGGGTCGAAATGCATATCTAAGCACAGCAAGAGAAACAATGGTCTTTTTTTGGGAAAACAAAAAACTAGATGGCTAAAGTTTGCACACAAACTTTGACGTTTGCTCGTAAAAGTGCCATTTAAAAGTATTTTTGTAACAATGAGTAATAGACACAAACCCCAGTTTTCTATGTTTTATTAAATCTGAGATAGAGAGAAGTCAAATTGGTTGCTATGATAAACAGCCAGGTTGTTATTGAGTGGTCAGTGACAATATACTGGCCTCTAGGTCAATATGAGCAACATAAACCAAGCCTCATGTCTCTTATTTACCAAAGCTTGGTTAGGCTTCACTAAATGTGACTGCAAGGGAGCGGTCGATGAAGTCATAAAAAATTAAAGTTGTTTAAAATAAACAAACCCTCATTTCTTTTTTTTTTCTTTGACTTTCTAAAGCAGGGGTGGGCAAAGTCAGTTCTGGAGGGCCTGCTGGTTTTTGTTCCAGCTCTTCTTCAGTACAAGCTCTGGCAGCTTTAGACAAACCAAGGCGAGCTTCATAAGTAGAATTAGGTGTGTTTCATGAAGGTTGCATCTAAACTGTGCAGGGCTGCGGCCTTTTCTGCCCGCCTCTATTCTAACGTGTGGGGTTCAAATATTTTTGCACAGTGATTGGCTGGTTCTTGCACAGATCGGTAACATCCAAAAGTGTAATCAGTTTCTATGAGGTTCTCAGTTTTCCAAATTTGACCCCATGCGTCAATAAAAGATTTTCTAGCATTCTCAGTGATTTCCCAGAATGTCTTTACTGGTACCAGTCTGAAAAAAATATAGCAACTTGAGTCAGGGCATTTTGAGTGTCTTTGCAAAGGAGGAGATACGTTTGAAATTTTTTGACCGAAGCAAAAGACAAATAACAAAATGTTAGCTTTGACAATTAAAATTTGGATCGTTGTTGAAAAAAAGTCAAAAAAGGAATAATTCCCAGAATTTTTATTTTAGCTAGAAAAGACCTGCTGCCTGCTCTTTCCGTCTGCTGTTCCCCACAGACAGTATATGCAACAAACGGTTCCTGGTCAATCCAGTCAGCTCATTCCAAGCAAACTTGTGTTCGTTTTAAATACATATATATTAGGGGTGTAACGGTACGCTAAAATCGTATTCGGTTCGGTACAGTGTCTTGGAGAGTTCGGTTCGGTTCATTCGGTTCGGTACAAAACAATAAGAACTTACATATTCTTTATTTTGAAAAGCTGCCAATACACAATAGAATTCTTGCATAAAATAAATAAAAGTGACACATTTGGGTGATATTTTAAATAAATTGCACTCTTTATAAAGAAATACACATTTATAAAATAAAAAATGAAATACTGCAACTAGTTAGGACCTGAAAACTTTTAACACTAGCAACAGCTTCAGCTAATATATCAACAAAACTAACTATTCAAGTTTTTGGCTAAAAAGATTAACCTATCCACATTTTCTGAAGAGAGCACAGATCTGGTTGCAGTGACAATATCTCCAGCAGTAGAAAATGTTAGATGTGTTGCCTGCCCGATCTCCGTGGAACAATGTCGGCATACAACTTTAAATTTATCCACTCGTCTATCCCCGTTATGTATTTTAACAGAGAAGCCAAAGTGTTCCCAAACAGGAGAGTGTAGTGAGGTGGGAGGGTCTTCAAGCTCTGGCTTCTCTTTCGCTGTTGCCATTTCTCACAGTTACTCGTGCAGCTCTACTGTGCGTCACTCAATAGCGTCCGTGCGGAAACTCGCCTAGGAACATTGTTCCGCTGCGCTTAATATCCCGCTAATAATAGATTCATATTATTTAATTAAAAAAAATATACCGAAACGGTACGCAAGTGTACCGAACCGAACAGGCCATACCGAAACGGTTCAATACATCCCCGTGAACCGTTAAACCCCTAATATATTTGGGGGGTGGGGCGTGGTGAGCCTTCACCCTTACTCCGAGTACAAGTCTTCCTCTTGACTGTTTTATGCTCGGCGCACACAAAGATTGGCGCTCCCCCCTTGTGAATGATAGATATTACACACTTTGATACAGACCTTGGAGTTTTTAGATTGATAATATTCAATATCCATTTGTTGTCCCAAAACGTTTACAGAACCGGTGATAAAATGCTTTAGACAAAGTGACCAAATTTTGCTTTAAATTGCTCGTTTATTTCATTCATTCATTTTACCACACTGATCTCATTAACAGCATTCATCGAGTTTGTGCTGCCAAACACAACCGTAAATTCCTGTTTCATCATACCTAATGATGGAGCCGATGTTGGGGTAAAACTTGGCCATCAGGACTCCAGTTCCGACAAGGAGAATGTTCAGGAACAGCACATGCAGGAATCTATAAGAGGAAAAACAAAAGGTTTCACATGTTTGTCTCATCTGAAATAGAGTTATATTTGGAATAGTGCAAAAAAAAAAAAAGACACATCATCAAAAACAGAATTCAAGTGAGTTTTACATGGACATCAGAAAAACAAGGCGAGATAAAAATATTCAAGAAATAAAACCGCAAATTCAAGCCTTTTAAAACCTAAAATAGTTTTTCAATTTTAGGTTGTTGGATGTTTACGATTTTCTTCAGTGCCTTTCCTTCACACATTTCTAAAAATTGACTTCTCCCAGTGGTCCCCAAACTACATCCCACATGCAGCCTAGCCTAAAATCTGGAAAAGCCCTCAGAACAACAGCATGTGCCATAATTATCTGTTTATGATGAGGTTTTGCTTGAATAATAAATTACTTAATCTAATGAATTAGCCTTGAGCTATGTTCTATGAGAATTTTAGAAACGGCACAAAATTGGCAGTCATTTAAAACAAAACAAAAAAATAGACTAAAACATCTAAACAATACATCACTGCCTCCTGACAAATTGCAATTTGAGGCCAAAATGAATGGAATTTGTGAGACACCAAATCCTAGAAGCAATCATAAGCAGAGGCTCTAATCAGGCCGAACCTAATAAAACAACTAAATATAACTTGTATAGCATATAAATATTATGGCAGTGACGGGATTTCACATATTAAAATACTTACTTGTGTTCTAATGAAACAATAATCAAGCTTTAGTTGGATAAAAAAAAAGGTTTAAAAATTCATACAATTATTCGCTACATTATTATTGCCAGTATCCCAAAATATGACCAATCCACCAAATAGTGATGGAAAGTTCGGCTCTTTTCAAAGACCGCTCTATTGGCAACGCTCCTTTAAAAAAGCCGGCTCATACAGCGTATAAATGCCTCTTTATTTAGCATCACTCAGATCCTTCAAATTTAGCTCAATTAATCAATTGTAAATGTTCTGTGAAATAGTAGCTCTGGATTTTTTCCAAAAGCTCTGTTTCTTACCAGTAAACATTTTAATAAAAATTTTAATTGAACAATTAAACACAATAACTGCAAAGAAATCAAATAATCTAAATAAAGTGAAAAGTCTTAACATTTAAAATAAACTGCTTTGCTCCAACATCAATGAAATGCAGCCAGATTTTTTCACTTTCTCCCAATGGACTCGCACTTAATGCCGTCTCCCCATCTTTGTGTACCTGGCCCGTACCACTACAACCACTATCTTTAAAGCATGTGCCGCCTTTCCTTCTTTCACATAACGGTAACGACCCTAGTGGGTCCTCCCGCGTGATTAGCTGCATGGTGTTCCTAAATGAACCCTAGGCCCTACTTACGACAGAAAACTTGGCTCATCCCCAATGGGAATCAGTTCTTCTTGTTCACTACAAAGAATCAGCTCTTAGAGAAACATCACTACCACAAATTAAAGAAAGGAAGAAAATCATGTGGCCCTCACAGTAAACTGTCAAGATGTTGTTGAAAACTAATTCATAACCCATTACAGATGACTCTGGAAGCAAGGTTTAATGTAAAATATGGCTTTATTTAGCTTAAAACATTGGAGATGCTATCAGCTAAACACAATGTTGTTTTGAGAAAAGAGAGAGGAAATGAGCTGGGGGGAGGGGGACGGAATGGGCTTCAAAAAACAAGTGGCTCTTTGAGAGTCCAAAGCAAAAGGAGGACAAATGTCTCTCAGCAACTTAATAAAAAAAAGAGCTTGTAAATTCCTGGTTGTGTTGTAACTTCCTGTTTAATAAAGTAACATTATAATTTTCTATTACACCTTTGTTTTCACACAATTGTTTTCTCTCTGTATCATTTGTCTTGATCTATTTGTACATCACCAGGTATAGTTTCCTTGAAAAAAGTGCTCTTCAAATAATGTTTTCCCACAATGAAAACGTCAAACTATGACAAATTTACCAATAAATACAATTACAAAGAAAAGTCTTTCCTCACCCAGGGTAATGATTGCCAAAAATCTGGCCCATGACCTGGACCCGCACCAGGTACCCCAGCAGAGGATACACAGTCGTCATCTGGAACAGAAGAAATGTCCTGGCCACAAACACCAGGATATCACTGCTCGGAAAGTTATCCAGAAAGTTCTGCAATAATGGAAGAAAGGCTGTTAATACTTACTAGTTAATTGTTTTCCGTCATATTTTAAGAATATAAAATACTATATACAGACTTATACAAATTGAGAGAACAATAGCATTGTAATAAGCAGAAATACTGAAATGGGCAGTAAATTATTTTTATTAGCAAAACCCTTCGGCATCTTCCTATTCATCATGGGCTACCAACAAGATACATTTCCAAAAATCACACATTTCATCAAAGTTTCAAATTAAGTTTTTAAAATAAAGTGCTCAATCTTACTGGTTCGATGCACTCTTTGGACAGTGGGGGTGATGGGAAAGCAGCAAAGATGAGCACACCCACATACAGGTATGTGAGTCCGACCAGCAGGTACGCCAGTGACAGATCCCGAACCTGACAAACATTTAAACAGACACATTTATGTTTAGACAATTATTCAACAAAGTTTGACTAGCCTTTTTCTTAAAGTTATTCTTAAAGTATTGAATTGAATAGACTTTATTAAGACCCCACTGATGCATTTTTCACCAAGAATGCAATTTAACCTCTTATGAGATTACTCACGTTGTTTTCCTGATGCCTGTTGTTCTTCATGAGTGTAATGATGCAGTTATGAATGAAAAATGCTAACGTGAGCACGCCACTCAGCTGAGGAAACAGCGATCTGAACTCTAAGGACAGACAGAGACATCAAACACCTTTATTACAGATTTATTACAGCGAGTACACATCCTTTCATGACTATTTATAAATCAATTCCCATCAGACAAAAAGTAGATCTATGATTGGCGTGAATCAGCTGGTGTTCTATACACAGATATAAACACTTAGGATTTAAACTGAGATATCAAGAAAACGGTATTCTGCATGAGCTCTCAGTATAATTAATTAATTAAATTAATTACCGGTACCTAGACCTGCTAAATGGCATGCATGCTGAACCTCTTAAAAATGCATTAATATGTAAAAATGATTGTTTACCTGGAACAAAAAATTTTGTTGATTCAAACCAGTGGAACTCCAGGTGAAATCCCAATCGAATGGATTTGTAGGTGACCAGAAAGATGAGATAGAGGACTGATATGGTGCCTGTGAAGTAACAGGAGAACCCCTTTAAATAGAGGTTTTCAAATCAACACAAACTTTAAAGCAAACATTACGCTAAAATTAAACAGTGAACCAAACCCAATCAAGCAACACAAATCCAGGACGACACAAACCTTAAATCCAACAGCAAACCAGAATAAAACAAAAGCAGCATCAGATTAAACACAAATACTTCTAAATGCCAAACCAGTCAGACACCAAAACAAACACCAATACAGACTAAATCAAAACAAACATGATGTTAAACACCACGCAACACCCAACAGGCACAAACAAACTATAATTACCTTTCTAAATCAGACACCAACACAACACCTACACTAAACACAACTTCAGGTGTTTTCGATACAACAGAAACAGGAAAACAAGAAAGAAGACTACGATGGCAGAGAAGAAATCAATGAACACTTGGAAAAAAAAAAAATCATGGATGTTGAGCGGTTTATGCTGTTGGTGGCTGATCACAGGCAGCTGTTTGACAAATATGGAGAAAAGAGAGAATTTGTGGCTTACTATTCCCTTCCTTTTTCCTGTACGCTGTTAGAATGTAGGGATGAGCGCCACCAAGTGAGTCTTTTACGTCCTACTCACATCATCAAAAGAGCCAGCTTTCATTGATCAGTCTCCTTGTGAAAAACGGATCCGATATGGCACTCTGAAACTTTTTTTGTTGACACCAGTCGTTCGGTTTGATGTGTGAGCGCACCATGTTTTTTGATCAAGACACACTGTTGCACCAATGTGCACTGGCCTTAAATCATCCCCAAACCAGACTAAACCAAAACAAGCAACAAATGCTTTACCCCAATGCTTACATGCACCAAATCCTCAGACATTAACACAAACACCAAACCAAACCAGGGTTTCTACACATTTCACGGTGTTAAACTTAAGACTTTTTAAGATAATTAAGAATCAAATTTAATACCTACTAAGACTTTGGGTTTTTAGTCTTTTTAAGACCCTGTGGATACCCTGCCCACAACTAACACTTAACTTATCCTTTTTCAACACAGTTCCATAAAACATGACGTCTTGTGGACGCTGACTGATTTTATGGGACCCACATCCCAAACCATCACATATACCATGAAGCGTAATTTAAAATGTCTTTATTAATCTAAAATAATAAATAGAATTCCTTTATTTGTGAAAATTTAAGGTCGTACCAAGGAATGTAAACCTTGCAAAGAAGGAAGCGGATCTGAAATTGAGCAGCGGCAGCAACAGAACAATGAGGTAGAAGGGGATGGTGTTGGTTTTACTCCACCAGTGCTCAAACACGTGTCCTGTACTGTTATCACTGACGTGCATCAGGAAAGAGCTGTGGTTCCCGTGTGGATTCACATCTGGATAAGGGCATATCACTAGACAAGAAGACAGAGAAACATACATTATCAATAAATATAAAGGTGAAGCCACACTAAAGGGCCTGTTCTGCAAGAGATCATTTTCAAAAAATGCAAAAACGCGGAATAGGTTGAAGTCTGGGTGTGGCTTGGTTTTCAATAAAAAATATCAAAGATAAGTGCTTAATAGCAGCCAATAAAATGCACACATTCCTGCACTAAAGGGGGATAGTAACCTCAATTGTAACCGCATCACAAACTGCATTGATTTATATTGTCGAGGTCCACCATCCTCCAGTTCTCGTAGCTAAGAAATCAGCTCTGACTTCATCACAGGGAAAGGCATGCATCACCTCAGCAAATTTGTACCTCGGAAACAACACTTGCGAATCATTCTGAACTCCAAACTACTGTGCGGTCTTGCAACCTCACTTGCAAGACTTGTTAAGAGTTAGGCATCATTAATAATTAATGCACAGAGTCTTCTAATAAGATAATAAAGATGAGGCTCATGAATAATTAAAATACAAATGAGTCGTAGACATCTTGTAGGACAAAGACGCATCACTTCCTGAGAAATTTGTTTTCAAACAGGAAGTCCAAAATTGCGAACATAAGAGGAAAAAGTAAACTGTTTTATCCACAATTATCTGTAACAGACAATACATTGTCTTAAATAATGTTTATATCCTGGGGAATAAGGAGAAAAAACAAAACGGTGTTAGATTTTGTTGTATTTGGCGCAGCAGTCTTTGGGTGGCTCGCCAATGTATTAGATTACTCTAATACATAAAATAAGTAAGCTTGACCAGAGATCTTTTGAGGAGAAGATTTATTGAAGGTTTCAGTGTAGCAGATCATCATACAGTGAAGGTTTTGGTCTTTCCTGGTCAACCTTCGAATCTTAACCTAACTATGCCTTGGAGATTGAGTGTCTTAAAATGCAGAAGGGTTGTTGAAGGAACCCCCACAATTATAATATCAAAGAAGGTGACTGACCTCCTAGAGCCTATCAACACAAGACTGATGAATGTGTGGGGGTCTGTAGCATTCTATTGATGCTATCAGAGACACTCAATGTAAATACATGATACAGTTAAATAAGCAAAATCCTTCAATGGGAAATAAAATGTACAAGGTTTCAAAATGCATTTTTTTAATTCTGAAGCCAGAAATCGCTTCAGATAATATTGACTCCAGAAATAAATTAGATCATCAGTTCAAACCATCCAAATGACTGCCTGCTCACCTCTGTCTGTTCCATTTGTGCCAAAGGCATCTGATGTGCTGACATTATGAACATAGTCTGTGGACACAAATCATACCATGTACACTTAAACCACAAAACAAATGAGATAAAATACAAATAATAAAAAATTTAAATTTGTACTGTATATGAATTTCCCAGTATTGAAGAGGAAGTTGGACATGAGAACCCAATAGACCACCATCGCTCCAATCAGTGACACCAATGAGAAGATCAGACTCGACCATTTTCCAAATGCTCCAAAGTAATATTTACACACGTCAGGAAACTCCCACTCTGAGGTATCTATAAAAGCTGCACAGATATAGGTCTGTGTTACAAAGGGCCAGGACATTTTGGTTAAATTTCCATGGACACTTTCTTTGCTTTTTATGGGTGATTTATGCATTTTAGTTTGTCTCAACACTTCTGATTCTTGTTATTGAGTAATGTAATGAAAGAATATTTGTTAAAAAAAAAACTGGGCTTGTAAGAAAAAAATATGTTTTAAAGTGTAACTTATTAGAGCTAATTGTAAAGTAGCAAAAAAAAAAGGTCAAAAAGGCCCCAGACTTTTAAGAGTAAATCCTGTGTTCTCAAAAAGCAGAGGTTTTAAAGATGCAAAGTTGGTAGACGCACAGTCTTTTCCGAACATGAGGTGCAATCTGTGAAAGAATGGTTGTTTGAGCCGTGTATGGCTTACGTATGGACTTTGTGGACTTCAATACTCTGTAGCAGCAATACAACGTCAACAGGCCCATGAGAACAATAATGATGATGCCCAGAGTAAACCCAGCCTAGATAGAGATCAAGAATCAGAGTTATTGCCTATCGCCAGAAGAACAAATGCATGAAGGAAAGAATCAACTCACTTGTTTAATTCCCCATGGTATACTTAAGATGGACGTCCCCATCATAGTATTCCAGATGGCAAAGCTGTGAAAACCAATAAAGTGACTCAGTATACCTTTAAAATTGACATTTCACTTTTTCATTTTTATTGATTTAATGCCATGTCAGCAACCAAGGCTATTTTCATGGCATAAACATTTCAATAATAGATATACAATTAAATATCAACATCTAAATGATTACATAAATTAAATAAGATTTTTAGTGTTAATACATGATAAAAATTCTAAACTCTTTTCTGGTGTCACTGTGTTAAAAATGTCCTTAGAGTTCATTTCATAAAAAAGTCTTCTGGAGTCATTAAAAGCAGGGCAGTCCAGTAAAATGTGTTTTATAGATAGTGGAATTGTGCAGTACAAACACTGCGTAGGGTTTTCACCTTGGAGTAAATAACCATGTGTTAGTCTTGAGTGTCCAATACGACATCTAGTAAAAACCACTTGATCAAATCTAGTCTTAAAATTCTGTATGGGATTTCAGGTTGGATTTCATATAGTTTATTCTTTTCAAATGTATTCCACTCTTCTTGCCACTTGTTTAGAATGTAAACATTGATAAAAGGTCTCATCTCTCGATGGAGGAATTTGGCATTTGATCACTGCTTGCTTTAAAGCATCTTTAGCAGCTGCGTCAGCTCGCTCATTTCCTGAAAGTCCGACATGTACTGGAATCCAGCAAAAAAATGACGTGATAAAACTGATTTTGTAATTGATGAACTTTAGTTAAAATATTATCAATCAAAGGATGATCATTCTTTGGTGATTCCATAGCTTGGAGGCATGATTTGAAGTCTGTGAAAATGATAGACTTCTTTTGTTGGACATTTTCTATATATTCCAAAGCTAAAAGTAAGGCACGGGCTTCAGCTGTGAAAATTGTGCATTCTTTAGGCAGGCTGATTCCATAATGTTGTTTCCCTTTAAAATTGACATGGCAAAACAAACAAGAAACTTTTAAAGTTTCAAAAACAAACAAAAACTTTTATATTGTAATATAAAAGTTTGGAGGTCTCTAGTGATTTTCCTAAATCAGTGACATCATGTAAGATCTTGGCAATTAAAGGGTACAAATCCTGATTTCAAAAAAAGAACTTGGTAGTTTTGATTAGAGGCGAGGTAGATAAAGAGATTTATGCAAACAAATGGGAAAAAATTGATCTGGTAGATTTTACAGCAGCTGAATTTAGTTGCTGTTAACAGCCACAAACAACAAAGGTAATGAATTTACCCAGAGTGCATTTTTGAGTTTTTAAAAAAATTTCAAAACATTTTCTTAAAATAGGTCTAAAAATAAGATTTCTCACCCAAAAAAAATGTTGCAGCCTTTGCAGTGCACACAAAAAACCCCACTGAACTGGCTGAAAACATCCCCAACAGCAGATAAGGGTAAAGCCAGTCAATGTTTTTGTCTGCACTTCTGAGCGTCATGAATCTTGACCTTACACAGTTGAACTTGCTCTATGACCCGGCTTCAAAAACAAGTCGATTTGAGGAAGCACTTACATGGTGATGATGCTGGGGTTTTTAGCTGCACTGTCTCCACCTTGGACTTTGAATGCTGTTCCTAGTGGACTGTAGATATAGATGTCTTCCGGAGAGGGAATCACATGGTCCGGGGGAGCCTGAGGAAGAAGCAAAAACATTACATCATTGTACCTTTGGACCAAGGTAATTATGCAGCTGACCATTGGTTTACAAACAAAAGATCTCCCTCACTTTCAGTCAGGATTGGTTCTTTTTAAACCAATCAAGCTGAGGCATAAATCTAAATAAATGCTACTTGGGCTTTTGTTCATTGTGATATTTCAATAGTGTTTACATGGAATTTTTACTACATTAGAAATTACATATAGAACTATGAAAAAATACACTGTAATCGATTCATTTACAATATGAGCAAGATTTGAAAGATTTTTTAATGGCACGCGTTTGTCAAACAGCTCAAGATTTCTTTTATTAATTGGCTTATTTTGAACTGCTTATCAGTCCTTTCTAACTGATTTTCTTAATACTCAGTGACATAGAATCATGATTTCTGTTTCCCTGAAAAACAGTGATTGGAATAAATTGCAGCACACATAGGAGCTCTGTAATATGATATTGGTGCTGTCTGAAGAGCGTCTACATGAAGAGAAGTGACAGCACTGCCACATCTTTGACGGACTTAGATTGATACGATTGAATTCTGCAAAAAATTGTCAACGCAAAATATATAAAAGAATTTGAATGTAGGCAAGAATAAAACTCATGGTGATCTGTGGTCCCACGGCCCTTTTAATTGATCTGCTTTAGTCTGTAAGCTCACTGGCACAGCAGTCACCCAAAGAACTGAACAAACATTCTCCTGAAAACGAATTGAAAGCTTTGAGTTTTAGACACACATTATTCAAAACCACACTCTGAAAAACATGAGCCAGAAAATCCACCGAGTAATTTAGTTATTAGCGGATACAATCCAACAAACAGCTCAGAAAATGCTAAAAGCAGTTTCACCAGTATACTGTACATTATGAGTTCATATAAACAAACCTACTATAAAATAAAATAATAAAAATAATGTTTTTTTTTTATTGATTAAAGGTTTAGGTTTAAGGTGGAATTTTTTTTTTCAAAACTTACACTTAATTGCCACTTTATGAGGCACACCTTGCTAGTATCTAATGGCTGACTTTTCCGTTCAGACGATGGTACCCTGCTGACCGTGGTTGTAACAAGGGCTCAAGACAAAAAAAAAACAAGTTCTTCCTTTTTAGTCTCACTAGTCTCTAATTCCAAGCCTCCCGGCATACGCTCTCTTTTACAAACTTCTGTAGGTGAAAAACCAGAGAATCACTTAAATTCCCATTCTTCCACAATCTGTTGCTCGCTTTGAAGCTCAGCAAATTCTTCTTGTACACAGAGTTATCATTCGTTGAGAGCAACCCAACAGCAACCTCAGTTTGTGTATTGCAGTGCAATCTACAATGATGTAACAGTCGAAACCCTTCAGTAAACCGACTGCATGCTTCATTTCATACAATCAATTAATCCCATTGATCACAACAAATACAGACATTTACCAAGTGTTCTTCAGAGAAATACACAAAGAGAAAGGCGCACACACACCAGCAGTCTGTCTGAAGAGGCTGTGAGACGGCCGTAGTAGTGAACTCTACTACTGAGCACCGCAGCTTCAGCAGAAACTCTCTCCTGAACGTCATCAACAATATTCCTTGGCTCAACATGGAATGGCCTGAAACACAGAGCAAAGTGTTTTATAATTCTTACTTTAATTGCTTGGTTATTCCTCCATTCTAGGGCAATTTTTATAAACACACCACTTTAAGGTTTGTGTAGTTTTTGTTTTTTTGCTTCAACGTTGCAATAGAATACACTATATAGTATTGCGACTTTCTGGTGGGTAAACACAGTTAGCCAGGAAGCTAACGATTTCAATGTAAAATGTCATAGACAGTATTAACATTTGGCAAAAGTACAGTAAACCCAATAAAAAGTACAGTAAATAAATACTGTGTTGCATCAACCGAGTGTTACAAAGAGACTAATGAAAGGATTATTGGGTTTTGACAGTGGGTATTTATTGATAATATTTATCCGGCAAATGTATCAAAATATCAGCTTTTCATCAAATTTGTTCAAGATCATACTCAGACCATGGTGAAAAGGTATAGAATTCAAGTTGTTTCAACAGAGTGTTTACAAAAGGGTGGTGAATAATAATTTGCAATTCTCTATTGTTTTATAACTTACACAGGTATCTGGAGATTAAAAATGCATTAAATTTAAGCTTCAATGCAATGGCTTGACCCCAACACAAAAAGATCTGTGTGTGTGCGTGCGTGCGTGTGAATGGAGGGTACTGGGCAGTGGAAATCCAGTAAAGATATAAATCAAGAGGTTACAGAAAGGTAACTGCCGGCCATGACTCAAGCTGCAGCCGGCTGACCATAAATTCACTATCCGAAGGTTACAAAAGTACAAAAAAAATCCAGTTCAACTAGGGCTTTTTCAACTGGGATTTCCTGAAATCAACCCACAAAAGTCAACACTCCTCTGCAGACTCTCGGACCACAGAGTCTCCGATGCTTGGGAATCTAGAGCTGAGGGACACTTCAAGGAAGATCGAAAAGGACACAACCTAGAGGACTCCATTTTATTCTTCAATTAATTGAGTACCATTTTCTTTTTCTTTTTAAAATGCTGTTATTAAAATAACCAATTACAAAATAAATGTAATTGATTTAAAAACTGTCTATTCAATTCTTGTTAATGAGATATTAAGACTTTTTAGAACAAACCACAGAGGAGTCTTCTGACCAAGTTCAAAGTCACTGCAATACTTTGTCCTTCTTAACCTAACCTGAAAATAATAAATAAGGTTAAAGGTATTAGACTTAAAAAGATACACCATAAAAGATCCTGTGAAGCTATATCTCAGAAAAGCTAATATTGACCATCACCAAACTTTGTGAACCATGATCTGAGGCTGCCTAACAAAGTTTAAGAACAGTGCTCCCTATGGAGACAGGAGACTGCTGTCGATACTGGCTGTCAGGTTGGTTCTTTGTTTTGAAGCACACTGCACATGACAGGATTTTGGACGGTGTTTGTGAAATACCAAGCAGGGTTGATTCATATCCAGTAGATACTAATGATTCCAGGAACGGAAACCAGTGATCATAAAATCTTTTGTATCCTCTTCAATCTGCCAAAGCAATAATCTCAACAATTGCTGCCTGACCACTGTAAAAACTTTTACAAAAAACTTTAAAAAGAAAGGACTGTGCTGGCTTTTGCTTACCAACCACGAGGTTATCTCATACCAAATCTTGAAAAAACAGGTTTAGGGACAAGAATTATAAAGACCAGCAACATTTAAAGGTACAGAAAGCATCATGAAACGCTAAGGGATGTGTATGAGTGATAAGCATGCAAACATTTATTTTTATTTTGACTATCCTCCGTTTAAAATCTAGTATGAAACTTAGGATACATTCTCACCTGAAGAGAAAGTTTGACTGAAAGAGAAAGTGAAAGTTTGACAGTTTGACTGAATAACACTAGTTTGTCCTCCATTGTGGTTGAGCGATCAAAGTAGATCAAAAAGCATGCTTGTGCAAAGAAGTAGTCTCTGTACACTTCCAAACAATTGTAGTTAGTTTATGATGAGGACATGATCCAAACCACTCTGAACTAAAACCAGATGTAAATATGAACATAATGCAAGTCGCAGTATTAAGCTGCGAAATGTTACGATGGGATGTGCTTTTGAGAACAATGCTGCAAGCTACTCAGTCAAATCCATTCTTAAAATCCAATGTAAAGAGATCATGTCCCGAGTTATTCAATGGAAGTTGTTTGAAGGCTTTGTATCGAAATATCTGTACGCAACTCTCAAGAGGAATTCTGCTGATCTCCAGTCCTTGTGTTGACTTATGTGTGAACGTTGTAACCAAACAAAAAAGCAGTGGATGCAATAAATTTAATAATGGATTTGGTCAATTATTGTGGTTTATGTTGTCATTTTTTTAAGTCACCAAATTTTTTTTAATACACGTTTATTTGTAATGCACGTAACATGTAATGAATATGAACCATCTCCGAAACGGACGTCAGTAGTTTGTCACTGAGAACGGGAGGAGCTTATGTGCTCATGGAAGGAAACAATGGAGGCACCTGAAGATAATGCGATCAATGCGATCAAAACGGACAGACTTACCTGCTTGACTTCGACCCTGGGGATCTTTTACAATATCATTTTGTGTTAATCTCGTATGCAAATGATGCTTGAACTACAAACGACCACAAGTTTGACCTCGACCTGATAAACTCTGCTTGGTACCTCTACTGTTTCTACTTGAAAATACGTACCTCCTTTGCCTGGGGTCAAGAGAGTCAGTGCAGTACTCCCCAGTGCGCACTGATCCTAGCAGCGGTTTACTCTCCTCATCCATGATGCTCTTCTTGACTCAACCAGCATCCCCTGAATAGAAGAACAGCAGACGCATGAATGTTCAGTAATGCTCCTAAGTGGTCTATTCATATTGTCAAAGCCAATTCAGAGACCAAATATGGACCGTTTTGATCTAATGTGAAACAGAAAATGTGACCGAATCACGCTGATCTTATAATAGTGCCAAAATATTATTCAATGTTTACTCCCCCTCATTAAGTTCCTGTAAACTCACTTTGGGATTAAGAAAACTTTTGGGGAAAACTGAAGAAGCATTTTCATTTATTTGTAAAAATTCACAACACCCACATTCCCAGCACAACTCCCCGTTTTGTTTATTATTTTATTAATTATGATTTGTCCAACTTTCCAACCAGACAAACCAACAAAAAGCAAATTTAACAGGAAATAAAAAAGGGATTGACGAGACAATACAAAAGACAAAACACACCTTCAAGTAGAATGCAACACATGGGGTGATTCTGGAGAATAAACAACATTGGTGAACGGACCTCTTCAGATATCTCTCTATCTCTAAAAAGATCTAAGCAAAAGTCAATTTCTGAAAAAGGCAGACGACTTGTTTTGAAATGACCCGTGTGGCCGAATAACAAGATAACAAGTCACCTTGGGAGACATGTCACACACAGACGCTAAAGCATCACTTCAGAGCAGATAACAGATCAGACATTCCAGTCCTGTGAGTCACACGGAAACATCTGAAGGGAATCTGTGATTTGGGATGTTTTTCAAGGACTTAGGAACCACCATGGAATCTTTTGAGGGACTTTTTACAAAAGCCTTAATTACCAACTAATATCTAGGGAGTGAGAAAATTACTGGTACTGAGGAGAGAACACTCAAAAAATGTTAAAAAAAAAATTTACGTGGCTCCAATACTGGCTTATCCCCAGAGTAAATCAACTTAAAACACGCCTGGGACCAGAAACGTTTCAATTCTTCTGAGGGTTTATCCTCAGTTTGGACAGTTTTGATAAGACTCTGAGGATGGGTAAAGCGATGACAGAAGCTATCCCCAGAATAACAGAAAGTCAAATGGGTCTTTGTTTATTTAAAAGCCAATAGTCATGGACGAATCCACTGCACAGATGTGATCATTTACAGCCATTTCTGTGTATCAACATCCTTCAATCATTAAATGATCAGAAACTAATCAAAAAACGCTCAACAACTCCTTGCAATCAATCACAACCTACAAGAAACTTAACAGTGACTAAACTAAACTGCTGATCAATACTTTTTTGGTCATATCAGTAAAAGCATATTTTTGCATCTCAATGGTTGAAAATGTTCAATTTTCCCTATTCCCAACAAGAATGACCACCAACAATCAAGAATGCAGGAATACTTGGTGTCGTGCCATTGAAATCAAATAAGGTTGTTATAATGGAAGTCAATGGGGACAAACAATAAATCTGGTGCTACAAAAAACAAAAATAAATCTATAAATGTTGTTCCTAATGTTTGGCATGTCCAAGACATATATTTTTCATATTGAAAATTAGTCTTTTGGGTTTTTTTTTTATCCTGATAAAATCCTGGATAAAAAAAAAAAAACTTTGTATTTTGACAGAGCTGAGGTAGATTTATGCAAAAATGTGAAGAAAAAAAATTGATCTGATGGATTTTTACAGCAGCTTAATTTATTTGCTGTTAACAACCACAAACAACATGAAAGGGTAAACCCGAGTGAATTTTTGAGTTTTGGAAAAACTGCTAATTATTTATATGTGCATGCACAAAAATAATATTTGACACCAAAAATTACATGTTACATGTAAATGTTATGGCAAAATTCAGACTACAAGTGAAAAAGTGACTGAAAACATCCCCAACAAAGTTGAAAGGTTAAATTTACACAGTTGGTCACCATAGACATAAACTTCAAACTATGCATGGTCTTATTAAAAGGTTAAACAAGCTCTGTGTTAACTTGTAGCCAAACGTGGTAGTGCAAAAACATAAATAGTGAGCAATTAAAATCCCCGCCCCCCCCACCCAGACTACTGGCTGACATCTGCACCATTTGGAGCTCAGCAGGAACTGGCAACCTGGGTGACAAGCCACTACTTCGGTAATGGGTGTTGCAACAGGTGAAAACATGTCAGTAAAACAGTACTTGCAGGCTACGACTCACTTTTTCAGTCTGGTTGAGCTACAGTCAGTCATATCAGTACATCAACATGATTTCTTAATGTCCATTGATATATATATATATATATATATATACCACACACACACACACACACACACACACACACACACAACAATATATATAACATAAAACATTAATTGTTGCTGTAGTTGATGCACAGGTGATTTGTCAAGTTAATAAACATACAGCAAAGCAATAAATCTTAAAGTAAAGACATGTACACAAAAACATCTTTTCGTTTATTTCAAGTTTATGTGACAGTGCCAATGCATAAAAACATCGTAGATGCTCTACACACAATCTTGTTAAAAAGTAAAAAAAAACACAATTCGTTTTAAGGACGCAAAAACAAAACTTTAAATAAAAAGAATTATAATAGACTTTAAAACTATAAGTAGAATACACTTCCCGTTTCATGGAGCTTTGTACAAAAACTAAAACCGCTTATTCTGTTACTTCTGGCACATGTAACCATGGTAAAAAAAAAAAAAAAAAGACCAACTCAGCATCTCATCCCTGCTTCATAGAGAAGACGATGCGAGGTCATATGACATCAGGTGTCTGTCATTAAGCGAGCAGCTGCTACTGCGGTAACGTGAAACACTTTCTTTTTTTTCCATTTCAATGAAACACCGTAAATGGGACAATTTCTGTTTCTTCTTAGCAACTGTACGTTAAGTGAGCACATAATAATTAAAACGTTAAAATGCCTTCATTCAATTTGGGAATTGCACGCTACTTTACTCATACGGTTTACAAATTGATTCAAAACAAATTAAGACAGTAACGGTAATCCATTCGGAGCTTCAAGGCATCACAACAAAATCCGTCGCTCAGCGGAAAGTAAGTTTTATTCACAAACACCTACTCTTTCAGTAACGTTTTCTGCTGCTTAAAATAACTGCATTTTAGAAAGAAAGATTACATTTTAAACTTACCTGCTTCAGACATAAACCGCCAGTGAGCGGAGACAAACAAATGTTTTGAATAAGGAAACGCCGTATTTAAATAGCACGCACCTTCACACTGCCGCGTGGGACATGCAGTGCAGGTTTCATTTGAACGGAACTAATGCAGACGAGACGAAAGCGTTAAACTAACTACACTACCCACAATACAGAGCGGGTGTCAATTTGCTGAGAAAGCTTTTCGCGTACGCAGATCATCTCAACAGGAATTCACTGTTTTTTTTTTTATAATCTTAAAATTTTTAATTATTAACGTTGTATAATTAACGTAAATATGTTTGATTTGAAAACTAGAGTAATTTTTTTTTTCGATTGCCGTATCCTCTGCCTTTTTTCACCATTAACGTTAGTATGTTTCTCATTGATCATTTAATCATTTTGTTAACGTCACTGATTTGTTTTTTTATATATATATTGAAAAGGTGCTAACTATACGAGTGCAGATAATACTCCTGTAGTTCTTAATTGTCACATAGTTAACAAATACCTAAAGTTAACAAACAGTTATCACATCATACTGACATTAGGTTTAAACCCTGTTCATAAAGGGTATATTATATGGATCAGCAGGTACTTTTCTAATGATTGTGAAGGTCATGTAAATGTAAAGATATCATTTATAAATGGTTATCAATTTTAGATGCGGGCTGAGCACAGATCATAGACCTAATCCAATCATATTGAAGACCAAAAGGTGACGAGAGATGCATGTAAGTCCATATCTCAAGTTCATAACTCCAGGAGTAAACTATGAAAAAACTACTTGTTGTATTAACAAATCAAAGGAGGCCTTTAGAAGGGGGTAAATATGTAGAACTGACTAGACTTTGAATTTAAATGGAAAAAGGCAATGAAAATATCTTCAAGATAAAAAACATCTTTGTTTACGTTAATCATAGAAACAACTTAAATGTATGATTACATCATTGACCGCTTTCTAGGAACCAAACTGTAACCTAGCAACACACAATTCTGAAACCTATTTCAGCTTTGGTAAATGAGACGAGTGTTGTTTTATTTCACTCACAGTGACATATATGACTGTCAATGACATCTCAAACTCAGCTTTAGAAATATGGACATTGGGGTTGATTTAGCTTACTTGTATTGGCATAGAGAACATTAAATTATGTAAAAAGTCCATAGCAACTATACTTTTTTTTTTTGCCTGGCTTCCCAGGGACATGGTATATAGTGAGAAGAAAGTCTTTTATTTACATTTGATTCCCATAAAGCAAACAGATTAACATAGCAACTGATTTAGATCTATAGCTCAGGAAAATAAAATAGGACTTCATTGAGTTAGTTTTAAAAAGCATTTTACGTCCAAATTTGTGTTTGCAAAGTTTGCCATTGAGTTAAAAAGGTTTCCTCATTGACAAGCATGGGAAAGAGAGCTATCATTTATGATACAAAACTGAAAATGCAAATATACTAAAGCTTTTCAGAAACATACAAGCTGTGATTTTTTACCAGATGCATGTGAACAATGTGCAATAGAATAGGGATACTTTTGCTAAGGAAAAGGCATTCTGTTGAGGCCTCTTTGCATTGGTAAAAATGGTCACAAATGTTAATGTACCAGTTAAATTATGGTCATCTTTTAATTTCTGTAATAAATCCTAACATTTCCCCACAATCTAGGGTTTGAGATTTTTTGGGCAACTGCAGTCACATAAAAATATATGTGTGATACCCATCTAGCTCAGACGTCTGAACAGAGAGTCTCTGAAGTGATCTGCTAACACAAAATTATAACATCCCTCAAAGATAGACTCCTGGACAAGAATGTGGTTGTTTTTTTTAGTCACAAGTTCAGTTCTGATTAGTGCCACAATATTTAATGACACAACTAGAATTTTAGAAAATAAGAAACCTAGACATAGGATGTCGTAGATCTATATTGGTAAATTCTGAACAGCGAAGTTTGTAGATGTTGAATCAGAGAGCAGAGTGATGGAATGTTGATGCTATGGCATTTAGTGACAGGCAGAACAAACTTTAAATGTTAAGAGAAGTGTTTGCAAGCACTTCTCTTGCAGGATCTCAGCTTCAAGACCACATGCGAGAAGCTTGTGTTTGATGTGTCAAGTCCCCATTGTCTAAGTTAATTTTGGTTTAAGAGTCCAAATAAATCTTTCTCGTTAATGGGTCAGCAGCTAAAAACTCATCCGTAAACACCCCTGATCAGACCTTCCAAGTTTCTTTTTTACTTTAGTTCTGCAAATCTGTGTCGCTTAGTTTCCATTCATTTTAAGCCATCTGTTGATGCCACAACTTGGGTCCTTTAGCTACCAGTCTCTATTGAGCCACATTAGAGCATTATACATTAGACCCCTCTTAAATGTTATTACATGCTCAATAATAAAAAAAAAATATTAAAAGAAGAAAAAAACGTACCAATGCATCAGCAAAAGTGCAATTGTGATAATTAAAGGACACAAAAATACATTTCCAGATTTATTTTTGCCATTACATCACCATTTTGACCATTTTAACAGTGACTAGCGAACATTTAAGATTTTAAAATAAAAGCATCAACTGTATTTATTTTATTTGCCTTTGACGACGCATATCAGCAAAACCAGTCACTCGTTTCATTACTTTAGGCTTGTGGACAAAAATATCAAGAACAATAACAGTCAAATTATATTTAACTGTAGGAAAGGTCAAGACCTCAAAACTCAATACCCTCTTAGCAGTTAAAATGTGATCTAGCAAACCTTAACTATTGCGGCTTGTGCTCAAGTCAAACAAAACAACAAATCCAATTGTGCTCAAGTCAAAACAAGTGATGGCAAAAGAGCTATGCAAAGCAAAGAGCTAAAAGGTATTAATTAGTCTTGATAGACACAGTCCTTGTGACCAGACCTACAGCCTTCAGTGACTCGTGAAATACAACCGCTTTATAGCAACGAAAACAGTCGTTAAATACCAACAAACAGAACCAGAGATTCACAAAATAAAACAAAATGTACAAATTGAACAAGACAGAGCAGTTATTCCCATTCCTCATCATCTGCTCCTGCTGGGCTAGGGGCCAGTGCCTTTGATGGTGAATCATCAATCTTGAAAGAACCCCCCTAAAAAAAAAATGTAAGTATTTGTTAAACCAGTTTGCAAGTGTATTCAAAATAGACCCAATGCCAAGAGAATAACACATAAAGCATGGCCTCTACACTTTATAATCATACCAAAGGACAAATTTTTTGACAGAACCTAGTTGACAAAGATTTTTTTAATGCCAATTTTGACAAAAACTTTAACTGTATTAATAATTTAATGCTTGATGAAACAAAATGATTATTAAGGAGACATTTAGCCTATAATAAAACACCTACCCTGGTGTGTAATACACACATGGCCATTTTCAAGACTAACTTTTTTTACTCCATGTGTTTTGTTAACCAGAGTGCATAAGAAGCGGTGGACATTAAATGGAAGACCTCAGCCATCAGTGCCATTCAGGCATAACATATTGATTTCGTTAAAACATTTTAGAATTCATGAATGGGACTTGCAAACTGGCCTGATGATTCAAGCCAGTGCTCTTAGGTCACGTGACTTGATATAACCAGTAAAAAGATAGTCTTTATTGTTGTACTAAAAGCACTGTACCCCTGCAGCAAACCAAGGTGATCCCTTCATGACAATGTTTAATAAAATGTGTCGCTTAAGTGATGTCGTACTACCACTTTGACGTGGTCACAGATGGTGTTTACACAACATGCAAAACACACCTGGACAAACACCCTGAAACAACTCTTCCAACCACACCCAATATTATCCAGCTGCAATACACGGGCGCAACAGTGAGCAGCAGTTAGGCAATTAGATTTCCATTTATATTGAGGTGCTTTCACACCTCCAGTTTGCATTATTTGTCTGGACTAGGCTTGGGTGGAAATATGGAGTAGAGAGCGGTGGAGTAAAACAAAATATCAACCGTTTTCTTAGTAGTAAACTCAAATCATCTTTCGCGGCTTCACTGTTTTACAGATTTTTTTATGCTTTTTTTATCTATACAGTGTATATTGTGTTCTGAATCCTGATTGCCTAAGGGACTGTGGTCTAGAAGTACGAGTAAATCACCTTAAAAAAATAATTATCCAAGCGCAGTGAATGAGAATTAGCAGCTGGAGAAAGAGAGAAACAAGACTGACAATTATTTAGTTAAGTTTAATGTTATCAGCCTGTTTTTCTGATCTGTTCTGGAAAAGCCCCTCATTAACGTTCCAATTATTAAATGCAAATAAAACATTTGTTTTCCATTTCTATTTATTTAAATGAGAAAGAGGGGAGAGACAAGCACAGCAGCCTTCAGTAGAATAAGCCGCTACAGCTGAGCGCTGTCAGGACGGAGTCAGAGGGACTGGAAATATCCGTGAGTTACGATGCGCACAACCTCGTATTCATTATTAAAATGTTAACTTCACAGTATTTACAAAAAATTAATTTTCATTTATATTTCCTAAACAAATGCCTGCACCTGAAAACTTGCTATTTTTAAATATACGTTAATTTAACCCATAAAATGTGAGCTACAGCCATTTTTTGAGGGTATGCCTTTTTAAGACCTATGTTCAAAAAGAGGGGTGGGTGTTAACAGGTTAATAAATTATGGTGTTTGCTCAAAGATCTTCAGCAATTCTCCTTCAGGTGCTTGTGTTTTTTTTTTTTCCAGTATGACAGCGCTGTGTGACTAGACAAACTGAATGGAAAACGTAACCAAACCCCTTTAGAGTCGGTCAACTACTAGCAGAACAATTAAACCAAAAAAACTGTTTTGATCCACAATTGTGGATTGTTTTGATCCAAAATCTTCACCAAACAAGGAATACATTCTTGTTGCAAGTCATTTCTCAAAACTGAGTCACATATTCAAACTCACATTTGATGTGTATATAATGATGCATTTAATTTCTGTATGAAATATTCATATCGTTCTCAACGTGTAACGGTGTCCTGCTTTTGTCATTTAAAACTAGAACAAGTAATAAACACAACTTCCGCTCAAAGACAATCTAGCTAGAAGTTGATGCAACTACCGAAAAGACAAGAATTATAGAACAGTGTCTTAGGGCTGTGCATACCTTTCGAGTGTCTGTTGAAGCAAACACTTTCCCACGTGGATTGAAGCCTGTTGTCCCATGAGCACTGAAGGCAACTTCTTCTAACCATTTTGGAACTTCCTGCTGAGCCTTTAAGAGTATGCAAAACAGAAAGGTTCAGTTTGAAATTGATGAGCGTTCTAAAGTAAAGTCAAGTTACTGAAACGGAAAGTCATTCAAATTGAATCTTTAACTGATCCATGATCGTCTACTAACAGAACCCTCCTGTAAACTTTCATTACAATGCACTTCATCTTTTGTGTGAATTTCATCCTTATTTTAAAACTCAATATTTGGTTACTTATAAGATTTATTTAAAGATTATATCTAAAAAAAAAAAAAAAGATTAGAAAAATAGATTTTTACAATTCAGACTTAAGGGAGATTTCTGAGTAGGTCTGGTATCTGTGATGCACTAACTGATATTTGATAATGTATTGGTGGATAAAAAGCAGATTTGATCCAGAAACTGTACGTCTTTGTTTTGCATGCAAATAAAACAACAATGACAGAGTATTCATATCAACAGAAACGGGCAAGACGAAAATAATACCAAGGCAACCCTAATGTTTTTCACAGATGATAAATACATACCCCGGAGAGAACTTTGACAAGAGAGCGTGCTAGTGGAGCGTCAGACTCAGGATTAAAAAAGGACACCGCCCGTCCAGTGTTTCCACAGCGTCCCGTTCTTCCAATACGATGGACATATTCATCAATGTTGCTGGGCATGTCAAAATTGACCACATGCTGAACTTGCTCAATATCCAGGCCTCTGGCAGCGACAGACGTGGCAACCAGCACTGGACACTGGCCAGAGCGGAAATCACCAAGAGCTTTCTCTCGCTCCCTCTGCTCCCGATCACTGCTCAGAAGGAAAATAGGAATTTATCCATTTAAAAGGGGAGCCTTCAACAAGAATGGTCATGAACCACATACCCATGGATGCTTGTAGTAGGGAGCTTCTCCTGACAGAGGAACGTTGCAATAAAATCAGCACTTCTTTTGGTTTCCACAAAGACCATGGTACGCTCGTTTCCTGCAAAAAAAACAAAACAAAAAAAAAACAAAACAAAACAAGACTCATCATAAAAATGTTCATAAAGCCAATTATCATAAACACGTGCAAGGAGCAAATAAATGATAATACGTTCATATAGGGCTGGGCGATATGAAGCAAAAAAATATCTCGATATATTTTGCTATATCTCGATATACGATATATATCTCGATATCTTTACAGGATTTATAACCACCCCCCCCACCACCCCAAAAAACCCTACTGCAAAAAAAAAATAATACAAATGTCAAAGTCGTTTTTTTATGAAGCTCAGAGGTGCTTCTGCAAATTTTCTTTCAGAAATCCTTGTATACATATTATAAAACAATAAAGAAATACATATTGCCTTTTCATTCAAAATTAAAACAACTAAAAAACAGGCAGTGCATAGGAACATTTAGGATATAAACAAAATCCCTGATAACTAGGGATGTAACGGTATCAAAACTTCACGGTACGGTAATACCTCGGTATGAATGGCACGGTACGGTATTTATTGAATCATTTACAGGAAAAAAGTCCCAGAAGTGTTTATTAAACAGTTTACATCAACACTGTACATATCAATGGCATACAAATTGGCCATCTATCTGTAAACTTTGAAACAGGAACTTCAATTTTTCAATTTTAATAACAAAAAATGATTAAACCATGTAAAAAAATTAAGTTTTAATTTAGTATTCTTGAAAACTCAGAAAAAAAAAAAAATACAAAAAATAGCAGCCTAATTATTTCAGCTGGCCCATGTGCCGAATGAGTGTTTGAGAACACTCACCTCATTCTCTCACACACCCACTTATTCAGACATAGACAGGTTTTTTTAAGGAAAATTAGCATATCAACATTATCTGGTAAAAGTTGGGATCTCTGGGCATTTACAAACAGAAAAAAAACCCTCTCACTTGGGACTGAGGTTGCTGGGACAGACAGATATGTCTTTCCACCACTCAGGAAGACAAGCCATGAGTGAGATAGAGGTCTCTTTTAACAAATGGCTCCTCATGTTAGTCGTATTCCCCGACTTGTATTTCACCACAGTCTGGCAGTGCCTGCATACCGTATTTTGTTTGTCACCTTTTCTCCTTTCTTATTTCTTTTCAGAGAGAACCGGAAATGCTTCCACACATCCGATTTAAAACCCGCTTTAGGTTCGACCATTTCCATCTCTTTTCTTTCGCCGCTACTAGCAGCACCTGCCATTTCCGCATTACTGGATCTGTAGCGACAACAGACCGCAAAGGATGATGGCCACGCCTAGGCTGATGGGAAATGTAGTTTCCGCTACCTACAGTTCGCTCCATTCGCCTAAGCAAACTTTTCTCAGAAGATCTATCGTTTTATCAAGTCATGCGACCTCGGTATTATTGAAAAAAATTGCTATTGCGGTACGACGGTATTTACAATACCGTTACATCCCTACTGATAACATAAATAATAATTTAACTGTAAAATAATACACATTGCCTTCTTTTCATTCAAAAATAAAACAACTCAAGCTCATCTTTGCAGGACCTCTGCTGTAAGTAACCTTTTCCAATTCAGCAGCAAGCCGCGCTCTCTCTGTAGTGTACAGTAGTGGGAGTTTCTGTCTCGAAAAGTAATGCCGACTGGGTAAACTGTATCTGACTGGGATCAAGTGTTTTTAGCATACGTT
>SRMA01026421.1:2002-44200 GCA_007224835.1 Danionella cerebrum
AGGTCATTGGTATTATTCAGTATATTGGATAACAAATGAAAAAGTTTTTTTCTATCATCGTATTTTGGAAGAAATGGAAGAAAACATTTTTTTAAGAACTTAATTCGTTGGTTTAGTCCATTTTCTTTTACTAAAATTTAAACCACAGAAAGTTGGTTAATAAATATTTAAAAATATCCAAAGTGCTGTGAAGACAGCAATACAATCGTCAAAATATCTTAGTTTTAAGAGTCATAATATTAGCTGATAGACGAATGTCTAGAGGTAGAACATTCCACAAAGCCTAGGGGCAACCACAGAAAAAGCTCTGTCACCCCTAGATTTCAGACTGGATCTAGGGATCTTCAGAAAACCCTTATCAAGTGACCGCAAGGATCTTGTAGACTGAGACAGAGACAGGAGTTCAGCTAAATACATAGGTACTTGCCCATTGATGGCCCTATACACAAACAACAAAACTGGATTCTAAATGTTTCTGGAAGCCAGTGAAGAGAGGCCAAGACTGGAGTGATGTTATTTCATTTCTTTATGCCTGTCAGCAACCTTGCAGCAGCATTTTGAACAAGCTGAAGTCTACCAACTGCCTGCTTGGAAGTCCACTGTACAAGGCATTGCAGTAATCAAGACCTGAGATTATTAAAGCATGAATAACTTTCTCAAGGTCCACAAAAGATAAAACAGGCTTAAGTCTTGATAAGATCCGAAGTTGATAAAAACCAGTTGTTTTTAACCACAGTGTAGATTTGATTTGTCAATTTAAGCTCAGAGTCTATGATAACCCCAAGGTTCCTAACCTGAGAGGACACGGTGGGGAAGTGAGTAGAAAGCACAAGTAGAAAAGCAGAGCGAAAAATAATAACCTCTGTCTAATCCTCATTTAGTTTCAGAAAGCTACTGCCAAGCCATCTCTTTATCTCGTCTATGCATTCCAAGAGTGGAGTGATGGACTCGCCAACCTTTAGAGGTAGAGTGTCTTCTGAATAGCAGTGAAACAAAATAATAGCTCCAAGGGGTCTCATATAGAGGTTAAAAAGAAGCGGGCCCAAAATTGAACATGGTGGAACTCCATAAATCAGTGGTGAAGTTTACAGTAATCAAACATTTGTGGTAACAGATTACCTCAGTTTTTAAATGAAAAAAAAACTAATAAAAGCTCAAGGAATTCGTAACAAAGTTAGGTAATCATAAGACGAAGTTCTAGTAGATTCAGAATTGATTACCTTTTAATGTTTTTGTTGTTCTTACTTTAATGTAACTTAATGTAAATGAATACAAAATAAATTCTGGGTAAATCAAGCAATATACGGTGAAAACATTATGGACCTAGGGGTATTAATAGGTGTAAAGTTTTACCATGAATGTCTATGGGAACCTGCCCACAATCTACTCCAACACTTACAACGGTCCATTGAAAATGCTTTCATTGAAAAATAAAATGCACCTACACAACGTCAGGTTCCTGCATTCCATTTTTTTCCTTCTGAGCCAAACATACCCCCAGCTTCGCGATGAGGGAGATTTACGTTGCCACAAATTCCACCTCCCATACCACCAACTGGACTAATGAAAATCATTAGACAACCTAATGGTAAGATTTCCAGACAGCTTTGCCTCTCTAGGCTTTCTGGTACCCTCTTGGGATCGCTCAGTCATTCTTAGGGGACTTCAGAAACCCTGATTGGAGCTCTTGGAGTTCTTTGAGTTTAAGTTCCTAAAGATATAGACAGTGTTCCTGATGGCTCTGGCCTCAATTTAGAGGGTAGGGGATCTCCAAGCACTCTCTGTCCATGAATCTAACCATGGTTTGTGCCCAAGGCTCCCATTGTTCATTTGGTGTGCAAGTTGTGAGCGTGCAAGCCCTGCCTTGGATGGAGGTACACCCAGCCCAGCGGTTGTGCCGCCCGGTGAAAGCGCTGAAGATCTATGTGGATTGTACTCATAAAATGCGTAGTTCAGAGCAGTTTTTTGTCCGGCTTGGAGGCCGGTAGACGGGAAAGCTGTTTCTAAACAAAGGCCAGCTTTACCACTGGTTACATATACTTCGTGTGATGTCCCTTGCACCCTACATCTCAGAAGTCACTTCACTAGAGGTAGTGCCACCTCCTGGGAATTGATGTTGTGCTGGCAGACATTTGCAGAGTTGAGGTTTGGAATACACCCAGTACCTTTGCTAGGCATTATAACATACTGGTTGAATACATTTACTCTGTGGTGCTGGGTGGTGGAAGTAACCAAGGAAGAGAAGAAGGGGTATGGGCTTACTGCACACTTCCTTCAGATGTCTGTGCAATATTTTATATTTTTAATTAATCCCACCTTTTTATAACACCTTTATGTGTGTCCTTTAATAATGTTTAACTCAAACTAAAAAGCAAAACTTTGTTCTTTGCATAGAAAAAAGCAGAGGGGGCGGGAACTTAATGGGTGAACTACTAGCCACTTTTCTTATCGTGGAGTTGGCAACACTGAACTGATTACATCATGACATTTGAGTACTATGAACATCCCGTTTTTAATGTGTAAATAGATTCTCTTCTTTCCCGTGACAAAGAATAAGAAAATGGTTGATTTCAGATAGGTGTTGTCATTAAAGGATAAGGCCTGTTTGCTACATAATACCATCCATGACCATGGTGCCAACAATGAAGTTGTCCATTTTAAAAAGAAACATCTCTGGTTTTAAAATCAACCTGAAACTTTTCAAATAATGCAAATAGCCAACAGCTAAATATCTCTACCACATTGCCAGCAGATTTCAGAATTGTAATTAAAAATCATACATACTGTACTTATAGTGAAACTATTCACTGTTTTAATCAGACCTCAACAAGAATGAAATTGGTTATACCTTCATTGTATCCATCTCTACAGCTGTATCTCATGCAAAGTTTCATATTTCTCTCAGAGGAAATGTGCGTCAGCGTTCTTTAGATCTAATTACATTGCAAATCTATATATATTTAATCAAAATGGTTGCCTTGCGAGAAACAGTTCTTGTGCCTCAATGATGAACTAATTGAATCCCAGAAACGCTCCAGCAGTATGCCTGCAGAGCACATGTCATCATAACCCTTTGAGTCAAGTGACTGCAAATTAGTTTTTTGAACAAAAAAAAAAACATGTTTTTACATGGACTGCATGCATTAATCTGAAGAGCATGCATAGTGCACATGAGGAGCCATGACCGTTGCATCAGCACCAAGATCAATACAATGTCAATGCACGTTTGCTTGACCTCAGTTGCATGGGAAACTTGTTTTAACCCATATTAAGTCAAAACCCATTTTTGCACCGAGATACTGCAACAGCTACAGTTTCTTTTCTTAAATCTTTTTAATAAAAAGGCCCAACCATTTTGTAATTAGTTGATCTTATTGTAGGGGTATAGTCTATCTGTATCCATACGTCTCCTTTCTCAAGAGTCTTCAGAGGAATCAGCTCAAAGATTTGAAACTGCAATTGGCTGTAATTTATATTTTGGTGAATTTATTCCACATCTGTATAAGAACCAGGAAGCCCTAAGACAGAGCCTGTCATTTCAAGGATCCTGTACGAAGGAGGCTGGTGATCTCAGAGTCGAAGATCTTGAGAGTGAGCTAACCATAACCACCTGGAAGAAACTTGAAGTAAACTTTCCCATTATATGTCACCCTATTGCCTTGGGTGGGCCTTTGATGAGGTTCCCATCGCCTTGGGATTATAGCATTTTCACCCAGTTCTCGTCTGAATCATTCAGATGTTCATTGGTGAACAGTTCCTCAGAGTGTTGTGTTGAAATAGTTTTCATTAATAATTGCCTTTCATGTCATGCCACTAATGATTTAATACAAATTTCCAACAGTATCTTGAGTGATGAGAGACTCGTGGGCATTTTTCAAAATTGCTTCTTGAAGACTAACTTCCCTACAAAATCAATGCGGAAACACATCCAGAACCCAATAGACTTGCACAGAATTCAAAATAGTGCTTCCACTAATTGCCTGTCTTTCTGGATTCTGATCTCCACACCTGCATTATCCAAGACAGAATCTTCTAAAATGCCCAGCAGTCAGTCTGTCGTCCCCACTGAGCCTGAGTGGTGGGATGTAGAAGAAGCTACTGCCATCGTAGATGCATTGTGCTGATTGCTTTGCGTTTCCCCGCGTACGTTAACGATTGCCTGTGGCAGCTGGCATTCTCACAGACCACTGCATGGAAAATGGGCCGATTTTCAGATTTAATTACCCACGATGGATTTTACCCCTTTTCTCTCTGTTCCCAATCTCTGAGCAGTCAGAAGATATTCGTTTCAAAAATAGGAAACTCGATGACAAGATATATGACAAGACGGTGGACTTCTAGTGCATTCTGTTGATGCTTAAGTTTTTCTCAAAGACAAACAATTATTCATTTGTTAGATTTGCATTTAGAATTATTTACATTTATGCATTTGACAGAAGAGTTGAATTACATTTCAAGGAGTAAAAACATTTGTTTGCTCTGCTTTAGATCGGGTTCGAACTCTTGGTGTTTACATTGCTAGCACAATGCTCTACTGACACAGCTACAAGTCCTGGGATTGATCTGGTTCTGGATCAGGTTCCAAACCTGCATTGTTAGTAAAATATTTTGACAATGAACCTGCTTGGCAAAGCGGGTCTAAAATGGTCTCTGTGTCTTTCTCAGCATGACACTAATGCTATACTACAATGTTTTATGTACAACTACAAAGTTTCATAAACATACTATTGTGGCTGCCGCGAGAGACACGGACACACTGGCACTGTTCAAGCCGCTCAGGGTGTTTATCAGTGCACATAAATAAATAATTAAAATGAAGAGTCACTCGGCTGGTTAAAAGGGGAGTCTCCCAGGTTCCCTCACCCCCAGTTGATGACGCAGAATCTCGGCATCTGGCTCCATCCACGATCCTCAGGCTCTGAGCTAACTGTGTCCATCAGCTCAGTGTCGGAATGTGGGCATCACAGTACCCGGCACTCTATCTCAGGAAACGGGTTCCCAGCAGCGGTTCTGCGTCACTGTAAGCCCGGCAACGCCACCGAAGTTCCGATAGGTGGGGCTCGCCTGACTCGTGGAGCTCTGCTGTGGCAACTCCAGGCATGTGGCTCTCTTCCCTTTTCACTGGCTCCGTCACAATTTTAAGAGTGTAATGGCGACGCTGATTATCCTCGCACTCCAGTCACAATAAAATTTTATCAATCTGTGGAAGTTTCATTGTTTTGAATTAGCTTGTCTTTTTAATCAGTACCTGGTTCAATGTATAAGTAAGATTTTAAGGGCTTCACATGAATGCCAGTCATATTGCACACTGGCCACCAATAAAACATTCCTGGCAACATGAAGTGACGCATATTTCAGTTTTTTGCAGAAAGACTCCCGCATGTCATTTTAGTGCATCCACGCTTTTTCCTTTTTTCTCTCTTAGATTCAGTCATTATTTGTAGACAATTTATTTCTAATGTCTTTTCATTTCAAATCACATTCCCATTGCCCTGTGGACACATTCATGGGTGCTATTCGGTCTACACTCTGCTGTTGCTAAACTGACAGCTTTAATTGGGAAATGATGCAACCTGTTTTGTTTGGTGATTAGTTGTGATACCATCTGGACTGTTTCTGGCGACGAACCCTCATCTAGGAAAGAGTGAAATCCACCATCAAAAATATCTCCCAACATTTTACATCACATGATTACATTAAACAGTACTCATACAATGCACTACAATACAATGCAGCAGAGTGTTGGCGAGGATTGGCACAAACAGGGCAATGGTGAATTTAAAATTCAAGAAACATAAGCTTGCATTTGACCTCATATTCTTTAATAATCATAGCGTCCTCTTTCCTTAAATTACTTTTTATCTGTATTGTTTCAGAGCAGGAGGAAGCTCTCAGCCATGAGATAAAGCACTAGTCCCCATAACCTTAAAACCAGAGCTCAACTAACCCTTCTGGACTTCTTTCCAAGAAATTTTGAAAATAGGTTGGCCATCTTAATTCAGTAATTTTGTGATTAAAATTAAACTTAGCACAATATAGTTGCTGTAGAGCCAAAGAAATGAAAAAATCGGGTTGGAAATGACAAGAATCCACAAAAACAACCTTTTAGATTATAAACAAATAAGATTATCATTACCTAATAATACCATGAACTTCAACTCACTGACTAGGATGGACAGCAGTACATTTCTTACAATATGTTCCTTACAAAGTGCCATTTTAGAGAACTAATCTACTTTGCTCAAACATAAGAGGTACATGTCAAAATGTTCCACTGTATGGTTTCGAATCACATCTTGAAGTTGCTGGTTGGGGAGTCCTCTGAGGAGTAACCCTAACCCTATGTGTTTGGTACAAGCAGCTCTAAACTGATCTGGTTCAAACAGAATGAACTCATATGGACATGAGTTTTTCCAAAATTTTCAATTTAAAATAGCCATATTGGGTGGTCTTGTTACTATGATGCTGTGGAAAATAGTGGATCTCTGGCAAATATCTGCAGTGTCTGTTGATTTTACAAGTCCTGCCAAGAGGTCCCACAAATGCCTCGGGGTGGTTCTGGTGATGTTAGAATTTTGGCCTAATTAAAAAAATTTTCAAAATAACATATTTAGAATCAACAATAACAAAAACTGGTCTCGTTTCATTGGCTTTATTTGGTCTATTTTGTGTGAGCAGATACATCTTCTACCCTCTACTGACTGTACTGAGGAGTTTTCCTACAATGAATGTGCGGGTGGGTCATTTTCAGGTGTTCCATTGTTGTAACGTAATAGTCACATCCCTGTTCTGACTGAAGTGGTTCTGCTCCCATATAAAGCTTGAGAACAAAGCCAAAGAGAGCCGTAGCATTGCATTATTCAACATATTGAACACTTTCTGTCATGAAATGGCATTTGCTTGTGAATCTGCCAATGACTCAAACAACAGCACAATATGCTGTTTACATCAAAAGGATCCTATTCAAGGTTTCAGGCTTTGAAAGCTTTTTTCTGCTGATTAAATTTACATTTGAGTTCTTTATTTATGCTAGACATCAGGCGAAAGGTACAGACAGGAAAAAAACATAAGCTTATTAACATAAATTCCGCTTTTAGCTGTTAGGGTTAGGCCACACTTTTCCATTACATGGAAATAAATGTGGACCTGTTTCAAGCCCTTTCCACATGTACAGGCCTTAAATTAAATCAGAGGACTAGGTGAAAATAGTAGTAGTCAGAGGTAAGAGAAGGTAGCAGTGACACTAGAGCGCCGTCCCACCACTCACTGCTCCTCAGATTCTTAAAGTTCCAGAATCTGAGGAACTTTAACCTGGGATCTCGCATACTATGACATGACTTGAGCTACCACATTGGCGAGGTCAGGTTCATGATCTTTTCCGATTACTTAATATGAAGTGGATGTCATTTTTAGGATGTCAGTATTGCTGCAAAGTAGATTAGAGAGCACATTTTTATAAGTTACTTTAAGTTACGTTGTGAATTAAATTGTTTTATAAATTATGCTGCTTTGTGTGTTCATAACACGTCACATGTTCAAACACATGTATCCACATATGGTTAAATTTGTCCACTTCCTTTACTATTGGTCGGCTATAGCTTCTGTTTGGTCAGAAGTACAAAAATTGGGTTGTTTACAGATACTCAAATGCACATTCGAATAATCCTAAAATGGCTTTTCTGACTAGCTCATATACAGTAGAAGTATTTCAATATGTGACGTTGGAACATTGTTTACAGTAGGTGCTTGTATTAACATTCCAATTGGGCACCAAGTGTCGCAGTGGTAGAGTCGTTCATCTTATAACCAGAAGGTTGTCGGTTCAATCTCCACCAGGCCAATTTTGTCGTTGTGGCCCTGGGCAAGCCACTTCACTCACGATGGCCCTGTGTGTGACTCGTGGGATTTGTTTGGTGGTGGGCAGGAGGCCGTAGCCTGCCCCAGGGCAGCTTATCACCAACAGTGTGGATGTGGATGTGGAATGAACGAATAATGTTCTGAAAATTGTAAAACCCTCATTGAGTGTCTAGAAAATCATTATATAAATTGAAGGCATTAATGTCCATTGTCCTGACTTTCTACATCACTACTGTGCCAGTCAGATGAGTATTTGTATGGAGGGAAATGGAAAAAGATAATGAAAAGCTCTGATAAATCACTAAATGTTGATAGGCAGACATATCAGAAAAAAAGTAAATTACAGTAAAGGAGCTTGGACGGCAGCGTCCTGAGATATTTATAAGTCTGCATTCAGAAGGAAACAGAAGCCTGTCAGAGGGAAAGGATTCAAAATGAAGTGAATGCTTCATTTTTCATTCAATGTCTCATTTTTAAAACTCTGAATGACAAAGTACTATTTTTAAATTGTGCTCTCTGTAAACAAAGTACGACACAAAATGTGAAGTTCTTTGTAAATAAACCATTTTTAACAGTGCTAGAAAAAATCTCACTGATTTTACCTCACTGATATTTGTGGATGTGATTTGAAGTTTTACGTGACAACACACCTTTAAACGAATACCGTGGACACAAACGGGAGCTCACACACCAAATGAGTGGTGTCAACGAAGTTTCCGATATCAGATCCGTTTATCGCGAGAAAAATAACCAATAATAGCTGGCTCTTTTAATGATGTGAGTGGGACGTAAAAGAGCTGCTAGTTGGTGCACATCCCACATTTTCATAGAGAATTTGCACAGTGAACAGAAAAGAAATAATTCACCACAAATCCTATCTTTTCTCCACATTTTTGTCAAACACCTCCCTGTGATCAGCCACCAACAGTATAAACAGCTCGATGTCCATGATTTTTGATTTCTTCTCTGTTGTCATCTTCTTCTTTTCTCTAGGGCGCATCTGTTGTACCGTAAACGCCATCTTCAGGCATGGAACGTCATTGCACCAATATTTTCTTCGGCCCCGAAGAAGAACACCCTGCAAAGAAGTCATCCGAAGATTCGTGCAAATCTCAATTCAGATCAGGGCGTGGAGGCCTTTAGACTTGGTGTCGAAGAAAAACTGAAATCATACCCCTATGGCAAAAGGTAATGCAAACCTCAACACATGACAGGATTGAAAACAGCTGCACTTAGCTCCAGCTCTTCCACAGATGCTGCATTAAGAGAGAATGAGCAGAGCAAAGAATATGATCTTGAAGAGACCAATTGGACAGAATGGGTAAACGAGAACTGGTATACAATCGGACTAGTGGTTTAATGTGGAGAAAACTGGCAGGTGTGTGCTGTGACAAGGGAGTGATGATACAATTAAGAGACAAACAAGCCCTAACAACATTAAAGTATGAGGGACCAAGTAAAGTAAAATATTCAGCAGAGGCATTAAATGTGCATTGTGGATGGATTGTCTAGCACAAAATGCCCCAAAACACATGGTCAGGCACAAGAAAAACAAGTCAAAAAGCAATGTCTTACACCAAGTATAAATCTGGCTTTAATAGGGAAACAAATTAGCTTAAAAAAGAAGCGGCTTTAAGTGTTACATACACTTTTTAGCCTTGCATTATTTAGTTTGAATTGCATTATTAATACATTAGTAAAAATTTAATCAGAGCAACATAGTGGAGTGAGGTACATGCAATTATATATTTTGCTCTCATCAAAGAGAAATAAAATCATTTGAATAAATAATGATGACACTGTTTCACCCTAATGGACCTGTGATTAGATGTCGTATTAATCTTTAAATGGTTTAAATTGCACCAGGATTTGCATTAACTAAATGATAACAAAATTTTACCGTACATCTCACAGAAGTGCTGTGTCTGTTGCTTGTGTTTACATCTGTATATTAGTATGTGTGCTTGCATCTGCGGTGCGACTGCAGGTCTTCTTTTGAAGATACTTTTTCAAATCACCTTGGGCTTGATCTATGCAAGCAGCTGAATCAGCTCTTAGCACTGGCTGTTTTTCCTCAGTCGAGAGTTGTTTGTTCCAGGTTTTCCATCTTAAAGGCTTCCATTGAGTTCACAAAAGAGGCAAGATGAATGTTCTTTCAGTCAGCATTTTAATTGTGAGCGGTGCATGATTGGCAGCATTGGGATGCCGAAATTATCACTGCTCCTTGTCAGAAAAGTAGATTTTTACGTCAACCAAGACCATTGTCGTTTTTAGGTTACCAGCAAAGGGTCAAAAAATCAAGCATCATCAGTAGAAGCGCAGTGTTAGCTTAGCTTTTTAAGTTACACATCTGCTTAACTACTGTTATATTCCCTGATAAAAATGTAAACGCCCTACAAAAAAAAACGATAGATGTATTTGTGAGGTTTTATCAAGAGAGATCTAAAGACAAACTTTTAAATGTCTGTTATAAGAGGACTGAAATTATTTTTCTCTGCACCCCCGCCAGACTCACATGTTGGCAAGCAGTGCTGGGAGAACAGCTGTGGTTCTGAACTTCTCCTGGGGCGCTTACACACCTCTGCTGTAAGGCGAACATTTCGACATGTCCTGTACGGACGCAACAAAACTGCCAGCTCTCCAGAGGCATCCCACAACGAAGAGGTGGCCCACCGCCAGCTTGCTCACATCTGCTGTCCCGCACTGACTGCAGCTGGACTCATGCCGAGAGCCCGACACATCGCCTCTGGTTTTACACTCAATATGTCTGACATGTTTTTGCTAGTCTCTCTGGTGATGGTTTGTCAGACAGATGTGGAACCTGTGTGTCACTGTCAGCAAAGGTGTGCAATGTTGCTTCTTAAGCCATTAATCTACTAGATTGTTTTGGCTGTCAAGCTCAGTTCTTGTTTCTATACACACGTCTGAACTTCTTTTAAGCAGTTATGACGAGTACAATGCACTTTCTCTTGCAATGAAACAGTGGCCGTAGATAATAAGCAGACTGTATTTGGAAATAAAAGAGTCCAATGTAATAAAACAGGCTAAAGTTGAATGCAAGTGATAAATCTTCTCTGTAAAAAAAAAATAATATTTGGATATACTTTGAAAAAAAATTGTTAAAAATAACCTTATACTGCTGGGTGAATGTATATATATTTCTCTACCTGCTTTAAAAACAACAAATAAAAAAAATGTATATAAAGGCCCAAAGTCTTTAAGAACCAGGACCAGTAGTGGCACTCCCTACATGCAGAATACGCAGTGTTTTTTCATGCAAAAAAAAATAAAGGTTAATAATAAAGGAATGTTAAAGGGTGGCAATGTGGCGCGGTGGGTAGCAGTGTATGTGAGTGGCACAGATTGGGAGCGATGGGAGTGGGTTGATTTTAAATGGAGCTAAGAATGGATTTTGTGAAAGTCAGAGCTTTGTGTTTTTTGCCTACTCCAAAACCGTTCTGAGATCAAGGAGAGTCCACTTGACTCAAGGTGCGTCAATTTGGTAATTTGTCTGATGTAAC
This sequence comes from Danionella cerebrum, assembly GCA_007224835.1. Taxonomy (NCBI): domain Eukaryota; kingdom Metazoa; phylum Chordata; class Actinopteri; order Cypriniformes; family Danionidae; genus Danionella; species Danionella cerebrum. Next base: position 13,381 of record SRMA01026421.1, read on the forward strand.
GTTCATTAATTCAACTTCTAACCTGCTTAATATCCCTTTGGGGTCACAGGGATCTCCGGCGCACATCAGGCGAGAGGTGTGGGTACACCCTGGACAGGTTACCAGTCCATCACAGTCTGATGTATCCACATCTTTTTAATGAGCTCATTTCTATTTATGAATATTTCTGTTGTTATAATGATGTCTTTCTATAATTTAAATGTAAAATGCATTGTGATTATACTAATTTTCTATGAAAGCTGGATGTGATTGGTTTGATCCGGTTAAAAGGGGGCAGGTTGCCTCTATTCAGGGGGCCATGGGAAAATAACAGAAGCCAGGAATGCTTGAGGGCCAAATGAACCACTACTGTAGCAAAAATCTAAGAGTCAGGTTCTGGCTTATTTATTTTCTGTTTATCCTATCTATATGTATTATGTATTTTATGTATTTTTAAACACTGGGTAAAACCCTGTAGTCTGGTCTGCCTAGAGGCCTCCCTGCCCTCTATCCTTACAATAGCCACTTGTTTATTTATTGTTTTGTTTAGTGTTTTTATCTTTTGACTGTTTTTTTTTTTCAGAGTTTGATTTACTGTAATGTTTTCATATTACCTGCAGGGGTTTCCACTGGGTACTCTGGTGTCACCCAAAATCATGCATCAGGTTAATTGAAAAATCTAAATTCCACTAAAAAATGAATCTCTTTGTTGGACTGGCGGCCTTAACAGGTGTGACTTTGGGTGGCAACTATTGGTACCATTGAAAACCTCAAGGGCCCAGTCAATGGACTGCAGATTCCATCACTTCCTTCTATGCATGCCAAGAGAAAATGAGAGGTTGCCCCTTGCTGACAACATGCTTCAGACTACATTTAAAATTGCTAGTCTTTCTTTTATTAACAATATATGACTGCTGTTCAAACACACAATTCTCTAATTGTCTTGCAATGCGCACAAAGCACATACATGGTTAGAATTTAAAATCTTAAAGTCAGTCCATGGATATATTGCTGTTATTCTAACACATTCACAGTAATTAAGATTCATGTTGTTTTGTGGTAAAGAAATAGTGCTATAATTGTTCCTATAAATCACCTGGTATCTTTTATGAATAAAATATATTACTCAGTAATGGCTTAGGTTTTGCTTATTTCTGCCGGCAACATTTTACGAAGCTTATTTGTCTTTGGGTTGGGGTTTAAATGAGCTTTTTTTTTTAAGTTTGGCGTACTGCAGAAATTTCAGATCTCTGTCATTCAGGCAGTCTCTATATGTAACACAGTTTTGCGGTTGAGTAATCGCTGAAAATTTGCAAATTAAATCATTATCAATATATATAACCAGCAACTCTTAATATTCTGCATATAGTTATGCTTTTCAATACATTTTTCCTTCTTGATCTCAAAAAATATTTCTGATGTCATTGAACTCTTGGCCTATTTTCTACTGTCTAATTTGTCCAAGGTCAATCGGTTATATGAGCATGCCTTGGAGTCTCCCACGTGACAGAAGTACTCTACTAGAGATTTATTTCACATATTAGCTCATCGAGGTAATGCAAGGTCATAGGGAGGACTCGTGTGATGTCCCCCCTGAAATCTCATTAATTTTCGCCCTCAAATGCAAATTAGTTTTTAAGGGAAAAGTGTGGCACAAAACACCTGTCCAAAGATAAATTCAGAAGTCTACGTTATACACAATAACATGTGACCCACCAGTTTAATGATGATGATGATGATGATGATGATGATGATGATGATGATGATGATGATGATTTTAAACAGTAAACTAATTGGACTGAATCTCTCTACAAACTTCCAAATCTAAAATGCTATACTCTGTACTCCCATGTTTCCTAAAAGTTACATATACTACTAGGGATGAACCTAAAATGTACTGTTATTTTTGAGCTCATAAGAGCTAATAGGAACACTCAAATGTCTTCTATGGTGTTAACTTCTTTCATTAGACAATATTTCCACTAAACAATTTACCTGTAGATAAAAAATGCTACATTTTTTCCCTATGTTCATAGAATTTTTTTCTAAACTTTAGGTAAACAAGCTAACATTAGCTTGAGTCAAAATTACAACTCCATGTTACCACATTCAACAGTTCTTGTTCTCTAAATTATGGAGTTATTATATAACTTTTTTAAGCACTACAAATTAAACCAATGCCCCAGCAAATCTCACTCAGAATTTCAGGAACAGTGTTGGTCCTGGATGTTGGCACCTGAAACATTGATCAACTATAAGAAAATGCTATTCTTTTATTCACTGCATCCAAGTTGAAATGCTTTCCATTGGAAAGTAGACCCCATTGGCATAATCCATTCTGCAGTTTCATGTGTTTGTGCTCAGAAAATGCCCCAAAAATAATATTAAAACGCATGAGCAGTTCTCCAGGTATCAGAGCTGATAAGGGATATGAAGTTTTGAACACCAAGTGGCTGTTTCTTGAAATAATGCTAAACAGGTGATTTCAGGCACAGTATGAAAGTCATTAATGTGATTACAATTTATTTTTATACAATAAACATAAAAGACAGCTGATTTCTGGGTACAGGTAGCCTTCTCTGATAATTGTTGACTTTTGTTATGACATTTGTATGGAACGTGTAAATCTAGCTCCCTGTGATTCTTTGTGAAGTATTTATAAAGGAATTGCTTCCAACTGGAAAAAGAACTAGTGGGAAATTATGAGCATGACATGGTTCCCGAATGCTGTTTCATGCTGTCTTTTACCGGCCGTGGTCGTAGGCTGATAGAAGAGAAACTGGTGTTAAAAGCTCTATTGGAAGGTTTTGTTGTTGAGCTCGGGACCTTTAGCCTAGCATAACACACGCTAAGCCATGACATTCAGTAAATGTCCCAAAAGCCAGTGATCCATGTCTGTTGTCAAAAAACCTGGGTGTTTTTTGTGTCAGCTGCATGATTGATGCCCGCAGATAAAATGTCAGAAGGTCATTTCTGATGGCTTTATTCTGCTCTAGCCTTTTACTGCACCGGACATTAAAGATCTTTTTTGCTAGGCTTATCTAAACATACTATATTGAATATTAAATGTACCAAACAACGTTCTTTATGTCCGAGCTCAGAGTATATTCCTATAATGTTTGCAATGGCAATACAACACTACCATGGGCCTGATAGAATAAAAATCCTCCTAGATCAAACTGAGTTATGTGTCCAGCTCAAAGGCATATTGGAAATAAGTCCTATATCCTTGTTGGTAAAAAAAAAAAAGAAACTTTCTGACAACCGGCTTAGAGGCAGGTTTGGTGTGTTTTAAAGCTTGGCTGTTGGTATGAACTGAGTTACGAGTTGCTTCCAGCAAGTTCGCCATGCATAGACTGTTTGTGTATTTTTTTTAATTGGTTGATTGTTTGATTGATTTATTTAATTCAATTCTGTATACACTGCAAAAAGTGATGTTTTGATTTAACTGTGGAAGAAAACTTTTTTGTTTATATAGTTTCCAACTCACTTTAGCTAAATTAATACTTTCAAAAATACATTAAAAAAGTCAAAACTGAATGAGAGTTCTGCAATGCAATGGCGACCTGTCCAGGGTGTACCCCCGCCTCTCTCCCAATGTCCACTGGCAGACCCCCGTGACCCCAAAAAGGGAAAAAGCAGGTTGGAAAATCAATGGATAAGTCGCTAGTTCATTGCAGGCCAACATTCACACCTAAGGGAAATTTAGATTATTCAGTTAACCTAACCGCATGTTTTGGGGATTGTGGGGGAATCCCACACAAGTACGGGGAGAACATGCACCAACAACCTTCTGGAAACCTTCCGGCAACCTTCTTTTCACTGATTGTGCTGAAATAAATTCCTGAAATAAATATAGTGTACAAACACCTGCACTGAAGTGGGATTTAACCCCAATTGTAACCGCATTTTATTTGCAATTTCCAAGTCCACCAATCTCCAGTTCTTGTAGCTTTTTCAAGGAAAATGCTGGCTTCAAGTCCCAATCGACGTGTTACTTGGTGTCCATCCAACTACTCGAGTTTAGCTCTTACTTCCTCACAGGGAATTCACCTCAGCACATTAACAGCATGTGCTAACCCTTCTGAACTCGAAACTACTGCGCGGATTTGAAACTTCACTGGACCTGTTAAGAGTTAGGCAATATTTAATAAGCAGTGTCTCCTTATGGGATAAAAGAGGTCAGGCTCATGAATAATTAAAATACAGATGAGTCATAGACGTCAAATAGGACAAAGACGCATCACTTCCTACGAAAATTCTTGTCAAACAGGAAGTCAGAAATCACAAACAACAGATAGAAATGAACAATTAAATACAGACAATACATTTGTCCTAAATAATGGTTTCTAACTTTGATTGGATGCTAATTTAACTTGCAGAAAGTTACATTTAACACTGGAGCAGTGTTTGTACAGGTCAGCACCATATTGTTTTATATTGTTTTTTTGGGGGGGGAGTTTGCTGCTTTATTTTTGTGGCGTTTCTTTCAAGATTTTTTTTACCAAAGGCTATATTACACTATGAACTGTAGCGTCTAAGAGTAGAATCTGTAGTGCCTGAAAGTTCACCCATAGGTTCCTGAGAAAATGCTTGAAGGCTCAAATTGAGTGTAGCCAGCCAGCCATTGAAGGAACTGTAACTATTTGCAAACAAATATTTGCCCACAATCTCTTGAACTTATTTCCTTTCACTCAGTTGAGCATGCACTCATTCATTTACAGGTGCTTCTCATTCCCTCGTGGTCTCATCAGCCCAAATAATCTGGTTCATTTCTCAACGAAGACTAAACTTGTTTCATCATTTGATAATTCTTGTTCCCTGCTCCTTGTTTCTTTGATGACATCATTGTCTAGGTTCATTTCTTTTTGGTCTGTGATATAATATGCTCAAAAAGTGTTTGAATCTCTAAGTCTTGTTGCTCATTTAAACCTGTAAAGTTTTTTCTCTATAAACCCCCAGAAAACTTTGTAATCATATAAGTACATGATTGTTTGAGATCTGGGCTGGATACACCAACACCTTCCTGGGTCTTTTAATCAATCTCAAATTAATGAATTGAATCAGGTTTCATTTTACGTGTTTGCTCATGTTGGTGATAATTACAAAACTGCACTACGAAGCGCACCTAGTGACACAAATGCATGTTCCCAGATATAAAAGACCTGCATCTTGTCATTTGGTTTTAAAGAACAGGAGTCCAGAGGGAAAATGTTTGGTTGTCACCATCTGTGCTAAGATTCAAGAAAACAAGTCTGCACAAGGGGCCAGAACAGGAAGTGAAGAGAGCCCTAGGGTCCACTTGAAAAGTACATTTGCAAGTAAATGCCACTAGTGTATTCAGCTGATCACCAATATAATGTTTTTGCAAACTTAGGTTTTTATTCTTATTTCACATTATTCCAATAATTCTGAAGAATTAAAGAAACATGATTCTTATTTCTAAATCTGTTATTGATCATGACAGCAGATTTTGATCCAGAACCTGGGTTATTTCCCCACAATTTCTTTTTGTTTAGTTTTGAGTATCCGGGGATCTCCGGGGACTTCTTGAATGGTTTTTACTACTCAACTCTAAGAAACTACATTTAAAACAGTCTTTTTGTGAAATTCTTGATATCATTTTTAAATACAACCCCAGCTTCTTTTTTTTGCGAAAAATTGTTTGCATTACATTACATAATAATTCCACAACAAACCTGAAATTGTTCAAAAATACAATTCTGAGTATTACACAAATTGAGAACGGTTTTTATATTTTATAAATAAATAAATAAATAAATAAATAAATAAATAAATAAATAAATAAATAAATAAATAAATAAATAATAAAAAGCATTGAGACAAAATAAAAATTCATAAATCACCCCAAAAAGCAAAAACAAGGTAAAAATGTGAACATTCTATTAAAATGAGGCAAACCTCTCATAAACCTTATATACTGTTTCAATATCTTTTTGTGCCACTGTGCTTTTTGTGCCATAACATTGAAAAACACAAGCCATACACACAGGTATTGTATTTGCAAGGATTATCAGTTTTTTTCATCACTAGAAGGCATTGATGAATTACCTCGCAAATTTTGTATCACAACTCTTGTAATGTTCGTTTAAAAAATATCAAAGCTAATAACCTTTTAAGGAAAGGTTATAAATTGGCCAGGCCACCAGAATGTGTTTCAACTGCTAGTTTGCTAAAAAGGAGCAGTTTGAAACTTGTTGTTGTGTAATGCAGTTAATAATTCCAGATATCTGTATATTAGGGGTGTAGTGATACACTCTGCCCATGATATGATATGATAAATACTCAATATTATGTCTACAATTCGATATTTATCACAATATTTACGACACTATTTTTAAATACCTATTGAAACTGTTTTTATAATGAACCATCAATGGAAAAATTTGAATTTAAAAAGTTTTGAGATCACAAACTTAAGAAGGCTAGGATTAATTTTGCTTTGATTGAGATACCATTCACTAGGGGGCAGTATTAATGTTTGTATTTAGCAACCTTTTTTACTCCAAGTGATGAGGAGAGCTAATTTTATAATCTTTCTCATTTTAAATGTGAGCAAAGGATCATTTTCTCCACGTAAATATTACATGAAGCAAGAAGACAAGGTAAAGAAGTTTCAGAAGTGACTAGAATCACAGTATCTCCCAGTATCTCCTCGATACATATTGTGACAATTTTGTATTGCGATATATTCTCCCACTATATATTGTTACACCCCTACTGTACATGTATTATTCATGAACTTATAGTAAAGATTTGGATCTCACATCCTCTCCAGTCATTTCTATTGAGTATATCACCTGGAATTCCAAACAATTCGAATAAGTAAAAAAACTTAAGAGGAGTGGCTGTGGCACATTAAAATTCATACTTCATGCACTTCTCAATCACATGATGCAGTAGGAAACCCTGTCAGGTGTCAGATACTCAGGTGGCAGAAGGCTAAAAGAGAGCATTTAAATATAAATTTCAGTACTGGCACCAATGCAATACAGGAGTGCTTTACATTTAATTAAGAACACACTTGATCAAAAGACGTATTTACATCCCTACTTTGTGATGTCACAAGGTATGAAAATGCAGCATTCTCAACTGACTGCACACAATAAATATAAATTACTTACATTTTTTCCAACTGATTTTTGCTTCCCTGAACTTTAAGCTACTTGATATGCGAACCCACTTAATGGAGGTATAACATTAAAAACTGTAAGAGGTGGACAGGAGACGAGTGCATAAAATGTTTGGAATGTTCCTAATTAGAGCTGGCTGATTGTGCGATGGATGGCTAATGAAGTTGCTTTAATTGAAATATTTAATGATAACAATTATCGGAGCTCAGCTGGACGAGGTCCACATTTGCACTAATTAAACTTTTCATTAGAGAACTTGATGCCCCTTGGAATAAAAAATACAGGGAAATGACTCTAAAGGGTGTTTCATGCTCTGTAGGCTATCCATGATTTATTGAAAGTAAAGTTTTGTTTTCTGCTTTTTATTTGATTAGACTTTGTTGCACTCAAATGACATTGAGCAGGTTCAGATTCATGGACCAAAACAACTCACATAAATGCAATGAGCTTTTTGAATAATTCACTCTTCGCTTCAAAAATCACCAGAAACTTCAGTAGAGAAAATGATGAATATTGTGTATAAAAAAAGGTTGGTCTCACTGAGGAAATATAACATTAACTTGAATGATTCCCTTCCTGTCGGAGGTAAAATTACATTGTCGCTATTTGATTTCCCCATGCTGACTCACATAAAAGCCTCTATAGCGGTCTTGCACTCCTGCGTTCAGCTTTTACTCAGGGCTAAATCCCTTTCCCTAGAAACCAATTTTCCCACTTCATCATCAGGTCAAGTGTTAACAATTCCACATGACAGCCGTAGCTTTGGCAAGCTAAAATTTCTAATTGTGTTTTGTAAAAAAAAAAAAAAAGAAGAAGAAAAAGGTAGCCTTGAGCTAGCAACCTCAGCCACATGGTCACAGTCTGCAGCTTGAAAACAATAATACAAACTGCAGACTTGTGTAATGGGGAAGATAATGCCAGGCGTGTGGACTCCCACAAGTTCAGTTCAGGTTAAAATAGCCTTTTATAAAACAGGTAATTTTATTCCTGATGGAACATAATGCAAACTCTGATCTGGAAGCTTCTGCTGTCAAAGTTGCTCTGCTGTTGAAATAAAATGCAGCGTTTTATAATTCCTCCTTTTTACAGCCAGACTTTATTAAAACAAGTCATGTAGCGCATCAGTCGGGTGCAAAACAAGCTGTGCATACAAATATTCATTCTTTGCAGCTACGATGAAAGACATCCTCATTCCATTAATTCAGTATGATTCGTTCAAAGCTACCAATCTCCCAAACTTATTGTGATTACTTCAAGTTTCAAGTGACTTTGAGAGCAATTTCATGAAGATTTAGAATCATCAACATTTTATATACTCAACAAAATTGGCTGTAGATGTTGTTGTTGTTTTTTTGTAAAATAAAAAGACTGTAAATGTGTTTTAAATTATCTAAAGGTGACTGCAGAGTTTTCAATCATTGCACAGGATACACACCTACCTTCAAATATCTTGAATTTAGACACTTATTAATGGAAAACTATTCATAAACCAACATTTCCAGGCACCAAACGGTTACCTCAAAAAACAAACCGTAGTCACATAAATATTCAATAGCATCAGAAGCACGACCTCCGTGTCCTCACCTTGCTCTAGTGGAGAGCACGTCCTTATAGGCAACAGCAAAATGCCTTTGATTATGTGGATGTGCTGGGATTTGTGGGCAGGGCTCTGGAAATGTGATCAGACTTTAGGATGAGCAACCAGAGCTCATCTCTTAGACAATTCGTCAGTTTCCCAGAAGCAGAAACATCCTGCAGTGTGAGAGTAGGGATTGGGTAAATGATACAAGCTCTCTCAAATTACTTCAACAATAGATTTAGCCATTCAAACATCCCTGTTGCTTCAATCTCCTCTAAGATGATAGGATGTGTCTGGGTTTACTTGAATTCCCTAGTTTTGACATTTTTAAAGGAAATCTTAACACGTTTCTGTATTAGCGAGCTTTTCTGGATTTTTTTTAAACATTTTCTTTTATTTATTTATTTTATGCTGCTAAACATATTGCCCTTTCAGTACTTTCATGCAGCTCTGATGCGGTTTGTAAATATATGTTTACTTACTTTTACTAGTATCTCTTTTACTAGCATCTTTAAATAGATGCAATTTGAGGAAAGGCTTGATTGGCTATGGTTGGTTTGTCATAAGAAGTAAGAGATCAGTATTGGCTTTTGCTTTAGCTAGAATCATGATATAGTAATACGATTAACCGTCATGCATTCTAAAGTTAGGGTTGGCAATTTCACCAATAAGGTAAAGCAATGTGTGTTACTTTGGTAATACATGTCTAGTGTGTTTTGGTAGTACTGGGTTTTGCACAGTGAATGGTTTAGCTCTGTCCTACACATAACAGCAGTCACAAGAGCAGGAAGCACAGGTCTGAAAACAGTTTATCCAAAGCAATTTTGGTAAGGCTCATCTTTTCTTACAGTCTTTACAATCTTAAGGGAACTTTTGAAAATTATTCAAGACACTGTTTTAGACATAGGGCTGACACGGAATCATTTAAAATCTCTTAGCCCTGCACTGGAGGAAAGGGGCCAGGTTCAGCTCTTGAAAAACAACCCCTGCACCATAATCCACAGTTTGCACAATACAGTACAATTCTACTGTACAAGTGTCTTCAAATGAATCCTGTGATGGTGTATTAATATAAAGAATCATATAAATAATTTAAAACAATGACGATTTTTCTCAATGTACCCAAAGTTTTACCATCGGTTTCTCTAGTCTTATCAACTAGAGATGTATTTTAAACAAACTATAAAATCCGTTTTACCTTCCTTTTGCTTTTTTGCAGATAAGCAATTAATTGGTTGTCATTCAAACTCTATAAAAAGTTCATTGAAATCCTTAGAACATATTAAATCACTTCTTTACCCCTAGGAAAACAAAACAAAAAAGATAGGTTGTCAGATCTCAGAAGATATATTACTGGTAATCAACCACATATTGCATATACACATACAATTAAGAGCCGTACACTGCACCATGTGTTTAATGTGTTTTTCCCTGTCAGTGGAAATACAGAGATGCCTCAGCTCCACATATGCGTGGGAATGATGATTGATGGCTGGGATACTGCAAACAACAAACAGGAGGCTGTTTTCCCTTCAAAGCAGGCCGGCATATACTGCTCCAGCAAAGCAGCAGGAGCTTCTGTTGAGAAAAGCTGTCAGTCCTAAAAGAACACCATCCCACTGAATCCAGAGAGCGAGTCAATGTAAGCTCAGCACATCACCTGTGATAAATCAAGACACCCCCAAATAACTGACTGAAGTGTGTATCTGAGCTTCACTATGATCAAGAATATCTGTACAAGTAGTTGGGAAAATTACCATTATGCACTCAAAGTGTACATTCAAGAACAGGTTGTCCATTCAGCCCCATGGCTTATATATTTCTACTTGCAACTTTGACTATGAAAAACCCAAAAAGATAACCTAACTAATGTACTTTTGTCACACAATGTACTGATGGACATTCAGGCTCATTTTATCCACCTGACTCTTCCTATTCAGCTCTTTAATGTCACACTGTGATAGAATACAAAACCAGATATCAAGAGCACTAGCTGCGTTTCCATCCACCTATTTATGCGCATTTTGGAATATCACATAAAAATACCCTGGGTGGAAACGCCAATATGCAAATACATTTTAAAAATGCATATAAAAAACTTTAATTCCATGAGAAAAATGTGCATAAACTATGATGGGATCTGTCATCAAAGTGGTTCGGGTTTATCACCTCCCAGAACTGTCTTGACTGGCTCATACCCAAAGAGCAGTCTCTGCCCGGCCTCCAAAAGCAAGGTGACACGACTGCACATATTGCGTTTCGCCTACGTGTCCAGGTAAGTTATCATGTACAAAACAGCCTTCTCCTAATGCAGCAACTTCCATTTTTCTTTTGATATTTGGAGTCAGTTTAACAGGAAGGGAAGAAACAGTGCTTTGTTGATTTTATGCGATATTCTAGTTTTAAGCATAGTTTAATCTGCATATTTGGATGGAAACAGCTAGTGTGACTTCTTTTGGTCATAGTATATGCATTTAACAGGTTCTTGGTCACCCAATCTGATGTGAAGAGCAGAGCACACACTCCTGTGAAATCGTCAATAGCTGATGATCCCAAGTTAAGGTAAGTGCCTTCCAAGAAATCGAAAGTGTGGATGCAGTGCAGGGGGTAAGTGGAGCAGCCAGAAAACAGAGTCTCAGGATCCAAAAGTACCAGGAAGGTGCCATCATGACATCCCACCAGCTCTCTCTTTTTCCTGCTCTCGTCATGTGCTATTCTTTTTAACTGTTACTCTCCCTTTAGATTCTGTGCTGTGTCTTAGAGCATGATCTTGCTTTATATCAACTAATTTGTGAGTAATAAGTGACTTTATTTGCATGACCTGCAACTGAGTTTTCCCTTTTACACACCTGAGAGAAGGTAAACGTAGAGCCGAGTATATCAGGATGCAGGTTCACAGTAAGGAGTCCAAAGCAAATGGTAGTCTAGACAAGTGATGAAAGTTAAGGGTAAATGAAGAGTCATGGACCAACTAGGAGGTTAGAGATTATTGGTTTGCGATGGCAGTGAAATTCCTGACACCTAAGAAGAGCCAGTTATTTCTGATATTCTGGCTGCCAAATGGCCAAAGTGTCAAATTTGAAAAGTAAATTTTGCAATCATTTACAATTAATAAACAACAGTACCACAACATGATTCACGAATGACAAAACACACATAGTAATGTTTTTAGTACTTATTGAACTCAACATTATAAAACATTATATAAACAACAACAAATATGTAACTGAAGAAGAGTGTTTGTTTTAATTATACACTTTCAATGTTACTCTTTTGGATTGTCATATTTTGATATGAGTCACACGTCACATGGTTCATTTTTTAACCAATCAAGTGAGAGAGAGTCCCTAAGACAGAGACTCTGCTCCTCTTTGAACTCTGAGAACTAACACTGGCGGTTAAATGTGATCTTGTTAAGATTTTTTGCTCTATAATGTGCGTATAGTGTAAACAGGACAAATGGATATCTTCCAATATTTTGTTATCATATTCATATCTCATTCATATGTGAAAATAAACAGATATGTGCCAGTCCTTCTGTAATGTAAAGAGGCAAATCAGATTTTCTGAATCATTATATTCTCAATGGCATTAAACAGAGACCATTTTCCATTTTGCAGCAGTTTAATGAGGTCATGTGGGAAGTACGCATGGAAGTGCTTCAAATCACTACAAATGACAGAGGGAACCCTGATAGGTCTTTACAAAGGGAAATATATCATCAGAACTTAGGATAATGGGCTAATGTCGACAAAGCATATTGATAGGTGGTAAACTCAGATGTTCCTCTGAGTGTCCAAAGCCATGTTAACAGAAACATTTACGGAGTTTGTCCAGAATCATTCCAGTCCACTCCTGAGACAACACTGTAGTTCTACAGACGCCACTTCCCTCAATGACTTCGGGGTTGAAAATTGTATACTGCTTAGTGTTATATTCCTTAAGGAATGTTTTACTTTTGTAAAGTGTGAATAAATTACATAGACTTTAATCTGGTGCCCTTCTCCATCCTTAGCCACTGTAACATAAATGCACTTAAAAAATTCAGCTTTTCTACAATATATCTGCAATTTAAATATATTCAGTAAAACATTTTAGTTGGTTGTTCCAAAATTGCATTCTTTATTTTTCTTGATTAATCTTGAGTTTTATTATCACTCAGCCTTAAACTTGAAGCACTCCTGCAACCTTGACTGAACCTCATCTGAACCTCACTGACTCATTGAAACATACAGTTCTTCCAAGTTATCTTTAATCAATTTAAATTGATATTTGAATTGAGATATTATTACATTTTTATTAGATTTTACTTTAATTTTAAATAAAATCAGTTTGAACCAAAATAAAAATTGAGAGTTGTGCTCAGGGGCTCCATGCTTTGAAATGCATTTCAGTGCTGTCCAATATGTTCTGAGGAGATCAGCTGGAAAGACAACAGCCTTGCAAAGCGTTGAATGTCACATTAGTCGCTGAGCATGCGATTCATTTCCTTAATACTTGTTCTAAAATCAGATTTTACCACACACAGAACAGACATGAAGTACTTCAGTTATCCCTTGAGCTAACAGATTCAAGGTAATCAGCTTTCTGTTTTATATGCTGTTTCCTACTTGTGTAAATACATGTTTTTCCCATTCAGTTATTAATTATTCTGTGCTCAATAAGATGTAGCATACTTTCATTTCTGTGCTCTTCAAAACAGATGCTCTATGTGACCTCGACATTTATCTGCTTAGGAGGACAAGTTTTTTCTAAGAACAAAGAGTGACAAAAAAAAAAAAACACAAAAAATGCTTATTTGCACACTATATTAGACTAATTGCATTTTGTGTCAGAATTACATAAAGACAATGGATAAACAATGGTACAAAAATGCAGGAATTAAATTCTAACATTCTCTTTTTATCTTGATCTCTAACCTAAAAATTTTTTTGGTGCATTTGCACATTCTATTATCTAGCATGCTGAATATAAAATGATAAGTGATTGTTCTAAAGTAATTTTCGAAAGTTTTTAAATACAATAAAACTTTTAATTTCCTCATTTTAAAAACTGTCTGTGGCATAAAGAGAGCATACAATATATAGTGCTCAGTATAAATATAACCCCCCTTTAAAAAGTATGAATTTAGCATAGCTCAATGAACAGAATAAAATTTTCCAAAATTTTGACAATGCTGAGTTTTATTGAGCACAATCTAACTCCATAGCATGAAATTACGATTAATAGTCTATCTTGGGTCAGGAAATCTTCAGTTATACACAAATTAGTTGAAGCAAAAATGAATACATTCCTCAAGAAAAAGCACTAAATCTAGTATTATGTATGAGCACCATGATTTTTAAGGGAATCATCTTCAAGGCATGGAATGAACAAGTTGGCGACATTTTGCAGCCTCTATCTTTTCCATTCAATCTCTTTTAGAACCTGGGGGCTGGATGGAGAGTGATGCTCAACTTGTCACTTCAGAATTCCTCATAGGTGTTCGATTGTGTTCGGATCAGGAGACACATTTGACCTTCGATCATCTTCATCCTGTTCCTCTTCAAAAATGCTAAATTAGCTTTAGTTTTGGATCATTGTTGTGTTGGAAAATCACACAACGATCAAGAGCGTGCAGTGGTGGCAGCATCTTCTCCTTCAGTATAGAGCAGTACATTGTTGAGTTCAGGATACCATCAATAAAGTGCACCAGCAGCACTCATGCAGCCCCATATAAGAAAACTACCACCACCATGTTTCACTGTAGCCACCATGGATTTTTCCATGCCATACAGTTTTAAAACAATCATCCATCCAGAGTATAGAGTTTGAGTTGTCTTCATCTTTTTCAGCATGGGCCCAAGAAAATTCTAGATATTTTTTTGAACATGGGCTACCTTTTTAGACATTGCCCATTCATGTCATTCCTCTGCAGTGTGCACCGTATAGTGTCATGGCAAACACTCAATTCAGTTGGATTGCTCTTTTAAACCAAAGATTTTATTTTAAATCACATCATCTTTTTAAAACGTTTATGCTTCCTTGTTTTATTATACATTTCATATCAATTAAATGATTAAAAAGCTAAATTTATAAATATCAAGCTAATGCGTGAACTTCTGTCAAGGGCAAACGTTCAATGATCAGTCTCTCTTGGTTCATCAAACTCAGCTTTTCTATTAATCCAGGGATTTTTTTTCAAAGAACTTTTAAAGTGAGCATGTGAAGCCAGATACTCGGCTTTGACATGGGTAGGGCTTAAAAACAAAGCTCCGCTACAAACGACAAGAGGCCGTCATTTATTCCTCGCTCCAGCTGTTTGATAGTGAGCTTTAAACTAGCTGCTCGACGCTCGATTGCTCTGGTCTGACACAAACATGGCAGACTTGGAGAGGTGCACCACAGTTCCTTGCTTGAACTCCCTTATTCAAACGGATTCTTATCTCAAACCTTTTATAAAGGACTTCAAGAGGAGGTAAATGCTCTGTTAAAGGTTATTTTCTCATTGCTCTTGAATAACGGCCCCAAGCATGCTTCGCATGCGCAATGACACGTGCGTCAGTCAAGCTGTCAGCAGAGTTACTTGTTTCTACATTAATTCAATGGTGGTTTCTAGTACAAACAGCTGTAGCGCGTTCTGTATTTAACGTTAAAAGTTTCGTCAACGTCTAAATAGGCGCATTGTTTTTTTCCCTCAAGGTTATTGGCATTGTGTCACTTCTTAGCCAACGTTATGGGCATTTAATTTACAGACACAACAAACATTGCTGTAAGTTATTTGTTTTTAAGTAACTTTCTAGTTTGACAGTCACTTTTATTAATAAAGACACAGCATGTGTCTTTGCTATTTGTCTGGTCATAGTTTAATTAATTAAAATCTGTTAATAGTCGTCAGTAAACAGATTAACTTTTTGTAACACATGAACATTAATGGCGACATTTACTTTCGTTTTAATGTATTCAAGCTAGTTTTCTGTAAACCTTCAATAATCGATTATTAATCCTTCCTGGGGTCATGGCGATCTCCTGGTGTACAGATCACATTGAGTGGAAGACATGGTCACAATGTCTTACAAACTTTTGCCTTTCTCACTCAAATTCCCTCGCCAAACTAGTCACTTATCGTATGATATTCTTAAAAACGATTATGAAATCAAAGTGACCACTCAAAAACACATGCTAGAACCTCCTCACTTATTGGCAAATGGGATGGCTCTACCTTTACCCACCTCACCTAACCTCGTCTAGCTTCACCCTTATCTAGTTTACCACACTTCTTTCACTTCCCTACTTCAATCTATGCTCAAAATTATGACCACATCATATTGAAATTGAGTTAAATGCCAATGTTTAAGTTAATGTTGTCTATTTGGCACATTGGGACGCATATCTGGGACGTAATGGTTGGTAATATTTTGGTGAATAATTAGTAGTTTCTGTGTGCATTAGTGAAGTGTAGTGTTGGTCAATGAAATGGCTCATTTGAGCAAACATAATATTATTGACCAAATTATTACCCCATAGAGTTTAGCAAGACTCACTCATAGGTTAATTTCACGTTAAAGAACATTACATTTTAAAATCCTCTTTGCTCGATTTCTGTGTAGCTTGTCTCCATTATTGGTTTGGACATGACCTCATCAATGAATCACATAATTGGGCTAAGCAAGGAATTTTCCATTCCGGAAAGAATGGAGGGAAGATTCTTAAGCGATGGTCTTTTTACAAATGCTCAAATTTGTCAAACCAAGAAACCACAAAGAGTTTTTATTGAGTACTAAGGATATATGATCATTAGGGTGAATGTAGGACTGTGTAAGAAAAATGGTTCTAAATCTTGTGTCTGTGGTTTGGGGGAGTAGATTTGGATAATTCAGCTAACGCAAGCTAAAACAGTATGTTTTACCTGACCAAGCTGATTGATTTCGGAACAGTATGCAGTCTAGACAGTTAACTATATAGCCTTCAAACCAATAAAAATGTATTTTTTTTAAACAAAATAAAAAACTAAATAAGCCAGGAGAAGTAGACTCCTTTAATGATTTTTTTGGCAGACCACTGAGAATGCTTAAACTAAAATGATCAGGGAAACTTGATCTGTACTGTAATAAACTGTAAAGCTGAGGGCACAGCCTCTTTAAGGATAATAGATGGTCCGAGTTATTCACATGAACACAAAACAAACAAGTGTCACGCCAAATCATCCACTCAAAAATGTGTTGTAGATGCGTTGGTTTGCTTCGTTTAATAGAACGATGAAATTGCTAATGTCTAAAAAGGTTGCAACTATTGTTGGTTATACATTTCATTATGGGTTTGATCATGGTGTTTCAGTTAATATGGCCATTTTGAAATAAGAACAACTGCGGTCTTGTAAGGAAACAGAGGTATTACTTTGATTTCCCTGTTCAAATACATTCTCACCTTCTCAGAGGTCCCTTCTCAGCCCTGAAACCTCTTTAAGGAACAGCATCCCTTGAGTTAGCATTCTCTACTGAAATTCCTGTTTGAAACTGCAGATTGTCTACATAATGAAATTAAAATAGTACATTACTACATGCTACATATTGAAATTAAACAGAAAATCCAATGTGTACATTTATTTTATTAATAATTTATTAATTGAAGGTGTCCTCGTTGAACGTGCAGATCGTTTGTGCTCATGGGCACAAATAGCTTTGGTCAACTCTCTTTAAAAGAGTTGATCTATTAATTTCCTGTAAGTTTAGGCCTTGTTTTATCTGAAGATCTATTACAATTCTTTATTTGTGATTTCATTGTAAACATACATTCAATGTTCGTGTTGAACTGATAAATCTTACAGAGTAGCGAAACCTACACATGTAGTGGTGTGATACTGGTGCCACAGACATGTCACTGCAGACAGACATCAATCCGTAATCTGTGTCTGAAATCAAGATGTCGAGTCACTATTAAAACTGCTGATGACGCTCACTGCCATTGTTTGTGTATTTAAGTATATGTCAAATGCGAGGGCCAGAAGGTGGGCGGCGCTCATTCTACTGAAGCTTGAAGGGCGCATGTGCATTTTCACAGAAGCTCACAGGGCATACACACCTTCTACAGAAACTTGGAAGCATTTGCAGATTACGTTAAAGATAAAATCACTTTTCATTCAAGCACACTGATGTACACCAAAGAGTCTAATTAATCGATGCAGCTTGTTGGGTCCTTTAGGCTGTTTGTTAGCTTCAGGTCTGGGTCTCTCTGAGTAGGGTTGGAAGTAAACTCTCTTGTTTGACACCACTGGTTAAGGGCATGTCAAATGTAATATGAAACAAATGTACTTTAAAAATGATTGTTTTTGTCTAAATATCATTAATTGCAATATAATCTTTTTCAAAAACAGTGAATTTGATGAACCAAACATGCTGGGAAAAAAAATCCATTCCAATATTCACACTTTTTTATGTTGTAAGTAAATTTACTTTTCAAGTCCAAAGTAATGCACAAAATATAAAATTGTTGCGTTCCCTTTCAGTCGGTCCCGGAGACGTTAGTCGGGATTAGACCGACTGAATGGGAGCGAATCACCGTGAGAGCGACTGATGAACATATTAACGGGCAAATTAATTTGCAGGCGAAGGTGATTGATTAGCAATCAGCCGGGTATAAAGCCGGGCGTGCCTAAGCCTCAGCATGCAATTTTCCTTCGGAGCTGACTGAGTGAGACTCTCTCTCCTGAACTTTGACGCTTCTAGCTTGAAAGATCAGCAGGTTGCTTACCTCTTGGCTCTTTTGGTGTAGACCTCTGCTAGCTCAGATAGCATGCCACCAGCAGCCAGCACCTCGAAGATCTTCTCAGGCAAGCCTGTCCAGTGATTCAGCCGTTTTCTCAGTATCCTGTCCATTTTTCACGACACGATGAGCAAAACGTGAACTATTCCTGGCTGTTGTGGGCTTCTCGTTGAAAAGACGGTCACGGGAGTTGCGCGATGTGTTTGGTTTCCAGCACACCGACGCGGCTCTCATGAAGCGCGAGTGTTTGCATTGCAGCACTCTGCTGAGTCGCACGCGGAAGTTTTGGGTAGAGCGGCGTCAGGTGATTCCTTGCGTCATCCCCAAACACCGAGCGTGCTTCCCGTCTGGTCTGCGGGTGAATCGGACGGCGCTTCGGTGTCGCCCGGTACCTCGTATGATCCTGTAAACGATCTGCTCTCCCACGCAGCATCGGAAGGGGCGCGGCTTTCGGTTCTCCAGTTCGGCCTGCCTCCTTCGGGATTGCAGCCGAGCTGGAGCCGGAGGCGTTCGCGGTGCTCTCACAGCCGCAGCCTCGATCGGCGGGAGGTGACTCCTCCCCCCCGAGTCGATGCTGTCACGGCTGGAGAATTGGTGGCTAGGCAGGCGCCGGGACAGGTTCCCCGCATACCGCTAGTGCCTTTTTCTCCCCGAGACGCACAAGGAGCTCACTAATTCTGGCAGGCTCCCCTGCCCGTCAGGGGATTGAGCTCCTCCCTCTTCACCACTCTGGTCAATGCAGCAGATACGGGTTACTCTTCGATTCCCCGAGTGGGTAGGTTGTCGCGGTGCTTACCCCGACAGCGCTGCTGCTTGACGGTCTCGTTCGGGTGTTCCCGCCAAAGCTGGGAGGTTTCATCAGTCCTGATGATGAGAGCTTATTCAGCTGCAGGTAAATCTGCTGCATTATTGCATGCTATGGCGACCTTACAGGTCCTCCGTGTCATGCACCAGGGTGGTGGTGACCAGCAGTCTCTCTGAGACTCGCTTTCAGCCGCTGATTGTCGCCTCGTGCTACAAGATCAGCCGTGCTGAACATCGGTCACGCGATGTCCACGCTTGTGGTCCAGGAACGCCATCTGTGGTTCGAGCAGGCTTCAATGCGTCCCGAGGACCGATTTTCGGCTTCCGTACGCGCCTGTCTCCCCGGATGGCCTCTTTCGCGTCGCCGTGGAGATTTTCGTCAAAGGTCTCCACGATCAGGAGGCAGGCGGAGGGTCTGGGTATAGTTCCACGCCAGAAGCAGCAGGCGTTGCTTCTGGGCCGGAACCCTCTCCGCCTGTTCGCTGCCAAAGAGTACGTCTCCTGCCTTGGTTTACTCCTTCGACCTCTGGTCCGGGGAAAACCCCTGCATGCGGAAGACGGGGCCAACCTCTGAGGTTTTCGAAAGCAGACGAGGGTTTCTAGTGAAGCTCCCCTGAGGTTGGCGACCCGGGAGGAAACGAGCTCTTCTTTGGGTCTGGTCATCGACCCAGCTCCCCCAGGGGGGGGGGGGGGAGTCCACCACACACTCCTCGTATCCACCTATTGTGTCAAAGATAGAACTCACTTCCTACCCGAGAATAGCGGTCTCGCATGCCCGACGGTCTGGGGTTCCTCTTCCTCGGTCTCCAACGAAGATCCCGACATGGGCCCGAGCCCCGCTGGCCATGGCAGAGAGCGCGGGGGCACACCACCCCTACCCTCATCTGACCATCTCCCAGGGTCCTTCCCTGGTGATTCCGCCCACAAGTCCGCCTCCGGGCGGCCCCGCCATGGGGACCATCGGCACGTCCCGACCACGACCCCTGTCAGCTTACCTGGGAGCCTGGCGGAAGCTTCCCGGGGTCTCACAGTGGGAGGTCCGGACAATCCGGCAGGGCTACACGATTCTGAATTCGTGTCCGCCCCCCAGGTTTCGAGGTGTGCTTCACCTGTTCCCCGAACAGGCGCCTCATTCCTGCGAGAGGAGATCGACGCCCTTTTAACAAAAGGTGCGGTCGAGCCGGTACCCCCAGCCGATATGGAACGAGGGTTTTACAGCCCATACTTCCTGGTCCCCAAAAAAGCAGGCGGGCTGCGACCAATCTTGGATTTGAGGCGTCTAAACCGGCACCTGGCCAAGTACCGGTTCAAGATGCTGACGGTCCGCTGCATTCTACCATGCATCCGTCCTGGAGATTGGTTCGCAACAATCGACCTGAAGGGCGCGTACTTCCAGGTAGAAGTGGTTCCAAGGCACAGACCCTTTCTAAGGTTCTGTTTCCAGGGCCATGCTTACCAGTACAAGGTCCTACCCTTCGGTCTTGCCCTATCCCCTCGCACCTTCACGAAGGTTGTCAGGGCCGCGCTAGCCCCGCTCCGCCGGGCAGGCATTCGGATCCTGGATTACCTCGACGACTGGCTTCTCATCGCCTCGTCCAGAGACCAGTTGATCCGACACCAGGGCAAGGTGCTTTCGCACTTAAACCGTTTGGGTCTGAAGGTCAACTGGGAAAAGAGCCACCTCACCCCGTGAGAGTCATCTCTTTTCTCGGGATGGAGCTGAACTCCGAGAGCATGCTGGCGCGATTATCGGTAGAACGTACCAGGGCCTTGCTGACCGCACTCTTCGCGGTGTCCTCTCGACCAGTGGTCAGACTGAAGTTAATTCAGAGGCTCCTGGGGCATATGTCAGCCCCAGCCCCAGTCATTCGACTCGGGCTCCTGCGTATGCGACCACTGCAGCAATGGCTTCTCTCGCGAGTTCCGAGTTGGGCATGGCGTCAGGGAGCGCTACGTCTGCCCACGGCAGACATGCTCCCTTACCTGAAGGTCTGGAAGACGGAGTGCTTCTGAGGTCTGGGGTGCCTCTTTCGAGCCACCCCAACCGTGTGGTGGTCACCACCGATGCCTCCAAGACTGGTTGGGGCGCCATGTGCGGTTCCCACCGAGAGTCCGGTGCCTGGACCGGAAGACACTCTTGCTGGCACATAAACCGTCTCGAGCTAGTTGCAGTCATTCTAGCGCTACGGCGCTTCTGCCCGCTCCTCCGGGGGCGGCACGTGCTGGTCAGGACCGACAGCACTGCGGTAGTAGCGTACATCAACCACCAGGGTGGTGTACCCTCCCGCTTCCTGCACTACCTCGCCCAACAGCTGCTCCTCTGGAGTTAGAGCGACCTCCGTCGCTCGAGCCTTCATATCCCTGCGGAGTGTAACAGGATTGCGGTTCCGCCGTCCAGATTCCACCCCTCGACAGGAGATTGGCGACTCCATCCTCGGGCTGTTTAGCAGATTGGGACATCTTCGGCGAGGCCCAGGTACCTGCTGCCTCCCGTGTGAATACCCATTGCCGGCTCCTATTCCTGTCCCTGGCTCCTCTCGGGACAGATGCACCGGCTCACTGCTGGCCCAGGAACAAACACTTATGTGCGTTTTCCACAGTGAAGCCTCCTAGCACAACCTCTGTGCATGGTCAGGGGGGACGAGCGCGGGCTACTCTTTCGCCCTCTTCTGGCCGAACAGAGTATGGTCTCCAGACCTCTCTGCGCTTGTGACAGCCCCCCCTTGGCCGATTCCCCCTGAGTCCAGATCTGACTCAAGGGGGGGGGATACAGGCACCCGCGGCCAGACCTCTGGGCCCTACTTGTATGGCATATCTGTCCTTGGTGGACCCCGAGCCTCTACCACCCCTCGCGGTGACTACCTATACCATGCGTTAGCCCCCTCCACTGAGTGTGCTTCGCTGGCAAGTGGGGTCGGTTCGTCGAATGGTGCTCTTCCCGCCAGGAAGACCCCGGGACATGCCCCATCTGAGTCGTGTTGACCTCCAGGAGAGGTTCGATCGGGGGCTGTCCCCATCGTCCCACTAGGTCTACGCCGCCGCTATTTCTGCCTTCCACCTCCGGGTTGAAGGGAAATCAGTGGGCAGCCACGCACTGACGGTGAGATTTCTCAGGGGGGCTAGGCGCCTCCGGCCTCCTAGACCACCCTCCATTCCTCTTGGGACCTCTCCGTCGCCCTTCTGGGCTGCGGAAGTCACCTTTTGAGCCCTAACATTTGGCAGAGCAGCGTGTCCTCTCACGGAAGACCGCACTCCTGCTTGCTTTGGCCTCAATTAAGAGGTTGGGAGATCTCCGGGCACTGTCCGCCGACGAATCCTGCCTGGAATTCGGCCCTGGTGATTCTCTGGTTACCATCAGACCCAGGCCGGATTCATCCCCAAGGTCCCATCCGTCCCCTTCCGGGACCAGGTGGTGACCCTGCAAGCTCTGCCCGGGAGGAGGCAGAACCAGCCCAGGGTTCGTTATGTCCTGTGCGAGCTCTCCGGATCTACTTGGACAGAACCTGGGAGCTTTGTCGCTCCCAGCAGCTCTTCATATGTTTGGGAGGCCAGCGTAAGGGTTCCGCTGTCTCCAAGCAAAGGCTTGCCCACTGGCTAGTTCGGCTATCCACCTAGCTTATGAGGCGTGTGAGGTTCCCTGCCCTCTCCATCTGAGGGCCCACTCCACTCGCGGCATCGCTGCCTTGTGGGCGTTGGCTAGAAGGGCCTCACTCGCCGACATTTGTAGAGCTGCGGGCTGGTCTACACCTAACACGTTCATCAGGTTCTACAACCTTGATGTAGGCTCTATTCCCTCTGCGGTCCTGAGTGGTGGCAGTCACCCTTAGGGGACGGAGCAGGTGTAAGCTTGCAGTACTCTCCTCGTCATCGGGAGAAGTACACCTTTCTAAGAGCTCCCCCTTTGGGTGGCTCTCCCATCCTTCCCCCTTCGGCATCTGACTGAGCGGAGCAGTCAGCGCTGCCAGGTTCCGTGTGGTGGCTTTGCTCCAGCCTGGTCCCCGCAGAACTAGGGTACAGATCTGGGAGTCCCTCTCTGGCGCTCCCTTTCTATGTTCTTATACAGCTCCCCCTTCAGGTGGCTAGTATGAACCCGTTCCGTTACTCCCCTTGCTTTGGCGCGTAACGATGACTTCCGTCTCTGCCTCCTCTCTCTTGCAGAGCGATGACCCGCTGGTAGCCCTTCGGGCCTCGACGCGATCTCCGCCACTCCTCCCTGCGGGTCGAGGGGTGCCTCCTTCTGGTCGTCAGCATCAACCAAGTACAGCAGATGCTCTCAGTGTTGGGCGACTTCCCCGTCAATGAGTATTCCGGGCAGGGGCAGAAGGAGTTCCCATTCAGGTACTAACCCCTCTCTTGGGTTTAGTGCCGACCTGTCTGGATGGACTTCGGGCATGGCCCTTTACAGAGGCTCCCATTCAGTCGGTCTAATCCCGACTAACGTCTCCGGGACCGACTGAAAGGGAGCGTCTAGGTTACTTGCGTAACCCCACGTTCCCTGAATAGGGAACGGAGACGTTACCCTTCGCCATGCCCTGGAAGTCATGGATCTGAGGTAAGCTGGGAGGTAAGTGGGTCCAGCTCCTCGGAAAATTCCATACTGAGGCTTAGGCACGCCCGGCTTTATACCCGGCTGATTGCTAATCAATCACCTTCGCCTGCAAATTAATTTGCCCGTTAATATGTTCGTCAGTCGCTCTCACGGTGATTCGCTCCCATTCAGTCGGTCTAATCCCGACTAACGTCTCCGTTCCCTATTCAGGGAACGTGGGGTTACGCAAGTAACCTAGACGTTACATCATGTTATATGAAAAAAGGTATTCTCTAAACGCAGAAACTTCCATTTTTATTTTGAAATTTGGTGCCAGTTTATCAGGAAGTGATGATTTTGTTTTCTTGCTTTATTCGCAAATATAATATGCACTATTCCAGTTGTTTCTGTGGAATCCTATCTAGTTTGACCAAGTTTGCACTTTTGTGCCTCAAAAATCTCTGTATTTTTCAAAGGCATAGTATCTTGTGCCCACATTGCCCTGTATGGATGTGTGTACGGTTCGGCAAGTGGTATATTGGTGGTATTGGTCGTCCTAGAACCAGAAGGTTGGCGGTTTGATTGCCAACTTTTCCAAACTGCCGTTGTGGCCATTTCACCCACATTGCCCTGTATGGAGGTATGTGACTGGTGGGGATTTTTTAGTGGTGGGCAGGAGGCAGTGTGTGAATGTGGAGTGTGAATTTTGGTAAAAAGTATATCATTTAATAGATAGCAATTTTTCCATAATCGACTACACGTTGTCTCTGCTATTTTTATTTAGGTAAAAAAAACTATTTGGAACATCCAAAGACAATGGTATATTGTTTGATATTGATAAACATTAAGGTTTTTGTTTAACAGCATAATTATTCGTTGGTGCCAAATCCATTGCTGTATTTAACCAACGTTTTAATGTATTGCAAACAACCTTGGTGCAAGTCATCAGTACCCAACACCCAAACATTCATTGGAAACTGTGCCACCTACAGGTGAAAAAGTGATTAATCTCATCATCAAACTAAAGATAACCTCTCATTCACTGACTTTCCTCCCCCTTTAACCTCACTGTGGGGCATGACACGGGAGCACCCATACCACCACTCCCAAATGACGAACTCTTGAAACTTTTCATTGGCTGTAAACATTGACATGATTGAACACAGACACCCACTGATGGTTTTTCTTCTAAATGTGTTTCCTACATCACTATATTTACTTCAGATACAGGGAATTATTTTGTTCTTTTTGAGCATTTTTTCACTCATACGTACAAAGATATTTCAAGTACAGTCAAATATTGACTGTACATATTGTTTTTCATATATACTATTGTATAATATATGCCACTATTTTGTTTTTGGAGGTAGTCACCAGAGCTGTCATTTGTCTGAAATTTAAACATTTTCATGATAGAAGAAGTAATTGAGTTCAGATTTTAGCAGATATTTCTCTGTGTAAAAATACCCCATCGCAGGATAACATTCAGCATATTTTCCCAGGAACTGTAGGTAAATTGTTGTGCACTGATGGATTCAGAAATGCAGATCCCAAAACGGTTTGGCTTGGTTTAGTAGGTTTGTGTGGACCTAATTAGTTTTAAAATGGAGAGATCAAACAATAAAAAAGGCTATAAAATTATCCAGATAATTAACTCAAGATACGTATGTCAAGAGCTCTAATAGTCGTGCAATTTAGTTACATTCCAGCAGTCCATTATGTGAATTAAGTTCATCGTACAGCATACATGGCGTAATTAATGTTGTGAGTCCCTTTGAAGACACCTGCATCTGGGGGTGACTAGGAGGCCACCCTTGTACTGTGATGATTTACCCTGGTTCCATCATTAAAGTCACATGAGGGGAACTAACATAGTTCCGATAATGATAGTGAATGCGATCTAAACTGTTCCAAGGTCAATGAAGACTCCCTGAACTCCATGGTTTTCCCTGAAGCACATGTGTTGAGCTCAATGCTTGGAGGGACTTCTTTGAACAATTACTCTGTGATGTGGTTCATTTTGGTGTTTGTTTTGTTATATATGTTACTCCAGAAAAGCTCTGCTACCAAACAAACCACAAATTAACATCATCAATGCTCAATTTCTCACATGCATAATACACTCCTGCGAGATGGAGAGTGATTGAAAGAGTGGTTAGAGTGGAGGATTGCTCAGACTTTTCTATTCTTTGCTAATTGCGGTCTCTGGTGATCATTGTTAACAGTGAACTGTTGCAAATATTGTGCAGAATACAGTAGAAAAATGGCCACTACCTGAAACCATATATACAGATATATGAGTGACTATATAGTGACTATATAGAGTGACTATATACAGTCAATTTTATGCATATTTAAATGCATTATGAATATTTTTCGTACCAATCGTTCATTACATCAAATGATATTTGACAGATTTTAATTTACAACAAACACATAAGCCCTGGACAAAGGTGTCGAGATCTGGGAACAATATAATGATCTATCGTAAACAAAGTAACTCTCTATAAAAAAAATAAAATGATGATAGACACTCTTATCTGATCAGGGATTGGTATGATGACTTTCTATAAAACCAAATGTGCTCTGTATTGCTCAGATTCTTATCTTCATTGCGGTCTGTGGTGATCATTGTTAACAGTGGGAGCACAATCCAACGGTTGTAGATATTATGCAGAATACAATAGGAAAAGGGCCACCATTTAAGACTATGTAGAGGAGGATGTCCAATATATTTATTAGGGAGGCTTATACCAAACTGTTCGGTACAGCCTGCTCGGTTCAACCGTGTTTTTTTCCAGTTCCTCATTTGAATAACTCCTGTATGTATTTATGATTAGTTTACGCATGTGAAAAGACTATACTTTAAAAATGTCAGCGTGTGCCAGATATTATTATCAGACTTCTGCGCAGTCTTCAGACAGCTTTTCCTGGTTTCAGGACCCCAGGTGCCTGTAACTTTTGCCTGCTTTAAATCCCTCTCTTCCTGCACTAATCCATGCGCTGCAAAAGAAGCACATGTCCACCTTGCTACAATTGTTTATTCTATTGTAGATTTGTAGATGTGTCTTGATGTTTGATTTAGCAAAATAAAGTGAATTCCATGAACGGCCTCATTATTTAACTGTTCTTGTGATCCAAACCAAACGGCGGTACGCACCTTGAACCTTTCATACCATTGCTTCCTTAAGATATATATATCTTTTTTTTACCTAAAACGTCAGCATCTCTCGCTGCTACAGTCAGCATGAACGTCAGCAATAAATTATTGCGAAAAGACATGCCCTGCGCAGGTGGAAGAACTTGTAATTTGTTGTATTATTAATGGTATTAATTATAATGTTATAATATTTGCATCTATTGCAATCTATTACCAAACTTCGTCAAATGTGTCTCATCCCTGTCATTCAGATTTTATTGTATCATGTAGCTTTCCTGTCACTCAGTCAGTAGAGCAATGTACCAAGCAAATGCTTTGGATTAAAGCGTTTTCCAAATGCATAGATGTAAATATATCATGGGAAGCACACTTCAGATGCTGTAGAGCATCCCGGTACGTCTTCATCGAGAAAAAAAAGTGTCTCAATGAAACACTTGTACACTTGAATGCTAGGTTATCATTGTTGATAACACTTTGCTTGTTGACACTGAAAAACTGCCCCAGTGATATTTGTGATGTGTGTTTCTCTGTGGCAGGCTGACGGGTAATGAACCCTTGTCCATTCTGCCTCTGACTTCGCAGCCAGACGAAAGGGCAACCAAGTCACACTACAAGCTGTGTGACCGACTCAAGCTGGAAAAGAAGCAGCGGCGGATGTGTCGACGGGACCCTGGTGTGGCAGAAACGCTGATGGAGGCCATCAGCATGAGTGCCATGGAGTGCCAGTACCAGTTCCGCTTCGAGAGGTGGAACTGCACTCTGGAGGGGCGCTACCGAGCAAACATATTGAAGAGAGGCAAGTGCTGTATAATGATAATTCATCAAATAATGGTTGTAAAGTAGAATGATCTAAAGGCATCCTTTCATGTTCTTTTCTGAAATTAAATTTGTAAATACTTTACATTATAAAACATTACGGTCCACTTGTCTTTGCCAAGACAAACAAAAGATGAGTCCGTAAGTTTAACGTATGGCTGCAAGTATCGATTATTTGATAATCGATAAATCTACTAACTGTAGTTGATTGATTACATTTTAATTCCTAATAAAACAAAACCGTGTATTAAAGTCAATCCCAGATATCCATATGAATTGTGCTATACTTTATTACATACAGCTGGAGCACTGTATTCTGACTTTATGGCAACAATGTAATAGCGTAATAATTGAATTAAAGAAAAAAAAAAGGTGGATTTAGTCTCGGAAAGCTTTCAACAGAATGTTTGTTCCTAAATGAAAGAAAAAAAGAAGTTAGATATACACAAAAATACACATTCATCTTCAAAAGACTACAGATCAGAACGGTTGCAAGGAAAACATATCTTTGGATGCATTCAGCAGTGTAGTTTATGTAAATGTATTACTTTTATTTACCAAACTACCATAATTTCACTGGAACTTTCAGTATGACAATTTTAACTCTTTGTTTACTTGTGAAAAGCTGAGAGCTTTCTACTGCATCACAACACACAGAAAACAAAGGGGTGAGGAAAAAAAAAACCTCTGAATTTTTTACTACTTTACAGTTTGCTCTAATAAATTATCTTTAAAACAGTTATATATATAATTAATACACTGTATAAACAGTTATAAATATACTGTTTTAGTACAATTCCAGCCTTTTTTTTTCAATACACTTCAACATTATTCCACAACAGTCCTGAAATTGTAGAAAAATTGTATCATTTTCTGACTGTATTTACAATCTGAGAGGAGGTGAAAGAGTAGAAAACCTACATTAATATGGTGGGCAAGAAATTTAGCTGAACGTAGTGAAATTAGTATCTCTTTTCTCGCTTAAAAAAAACCCCACAAGAACATATTTTTGACCATAGCATTTTTATAAATTTGTTCAAATCCTTTAACAACAAAATTGATTGAGCAGACATTAAAAATGGCCAGACTCCGCATGATATTTGAACATATTGAGACCAACTTTATAATTTTATTATAAACTGTTATGAAATTAAAAGACAAATAAACCTATTTTATATCTCCTGACCACTAGGGGACATTGTGCTTAAGCTCATTAGGCAAACTCAGATCATAGTTATAATAACATATGTTTGCTACAGTTACTACCATTTTCCTAAATGTAATTATATAATTCAACCTACAGGTGGCACTACCACAAATCTTGTTGGGTACCTTCAGGATATGATGCCAAACATTCAAGCGAACTTTTGTAAAGATACGTCGATGCATTTGCAAAAAAATCGACTTTTGAATAAAACCAAGATGCCCAACATTCAAATTGATGTCATACTAAAAATGGACACGGTACGACTCAGCTTGATGGTCAGAACGTATGGAGACCAATTTTATTATTTTACTCTGAACAGATGTATAATATTTTGTATGGCCATTTTTTTGTACTTCCTGACCTCTTGGTGCAGTATGCTGAAATCTTTCCAAATCTATACAAAAGCATTACTGAGATTTGCTCTTACTAACATTTTGACGAGAGATACATTATATTTGTTCACACCCATTCATAAATACTTTTGGAATCCACGTCAGAGGATGATCTGGAACAAATTTGGTGAAAATCTAAAAAAAGTCTGGAAAGTCTACTTTGCAAAAGTTAAAAACTGAAATTTTATCTCTATTCCATAGAGTGTAAAAGTTATTAGCATAAATACAAATACAACTTTGGACTAATGATAGTTCTATAGATTTTGAGCTAGAGTGTCCAGATTAGACCAGATTAATAATGGCCACCTGTAATCACTGTGAAAAAATTCATAACTTTTTATTGTAAGTGGTTCACAGCGCTGCCATTGACTTCACTGGAGGGTTCTGAAGAAGAAAAATAATTAAAGGAAAATAGAACGACTTTGTCATGAACATAAAAAATAATGAGTGTAGTCCAAATGCTTAATTTGAGTGTATTTAATATGTTTGAATTATAAGTATTTAATTACCATGAACAGCTGAGCTCTAATCTGTATACAAGACAAATTCAACCTTTTTTTGGCTCCCCTTAAAGCAGTTACTTTAATATATCGCTGTATCTTATCTCACAGCCATAAATTCAGTCCTGAGTGTTACGCAACCCTCAAGAAATCATTCAAATGAGCAGATTTACTGCATGCTATCTGGAAACCAAAAGTGTGGTAATACTGATATAATTTTTAAGCTTCACTATTGAAAGGAAAGTTTGAAGAACAGCATATATTTAAAATTAGAAATGGTTACTTTTAAGTGAACCAATCAGTAGTTTATACTTTGTCGGTTACCCCTGTTTGTCTAATTATGCAGGGAAAAAATCTGTTAAAAAATTAACTGCTGTTTTGGATTTCACTCATACAGTGGGCGGACGCTGGAAAATTAATATATTGGTTTGACAAGCTAAGCATGTCATTGTTTAAATTTGTTGAAACTCAACCTATGGTTAATTTGTGACATCACAATTTTAAGCTGGCCACGCTTAACTGGCCACATATCTGGTCATTTGGTTCGAGGTGTTGGAAGCTGTTTCTTAGCTGGTTTGAGCTCAAACCTTAGCTTCATAATTAGATTTAAGCTGGTTTAAATTGGTCACTGGCTTTTCAGATGTTGGTACAAATTGGTTAGCTGTTTATCTTTTGGTTTGTTTGAGCATTTAGCAAGTATAGTTGTGAATCAGAGTTTGACTACTTTATGTTTCTGGCAGGCTTCAAGGAAACTGCATTCCTCTATGCCATCTCCTCGGCAGGCCTGACCCATGCCCTGGCCAAAGCTTGCAGTGCGGGTCGAATGGAGCGCTGCACCTGTGACGAAGCCCCAGACCTGGAGAACCGCAAGGCCTGGCAATGGGGCGGCTGTGGAGATAACCTGAAGTATAGCAACAAATTCGTCAAAGACTTCTTGGGCAAGAGGTCCAACAAGGACCT
>SRMA01026422.1:7435-96198 GCA_007224835.1 Danionella cerebrum
GAAACAGAAGAAACAGAAGAAACAGAAGAAACAGA
Source organism: Danionella cerebrum (assembly GCA_007224835.1). Classification (NCBI taxonomy): domain Eukaryota; kingdom Metazoa; phylum Chordata; class Actinopteri; order Cypriniformes; family Danionidae; genus Danionella; species Danionella cerebrum. Next base: position 7,471 of record SRMA01026422.1, read on the forward strand.
AGAAACAGAAGAAACAGAAGAAACAGAAGAAACAGAAGAAACAGAAGAAACAGAAGAAACAGAATTAAAAAAACTAAAGAATAAAAGAACGAAAAAAATAAAAAACTGAAAAATAAATAAATAAAAAAAGAATAAAATAAATAAATAAAAGAATTAAAAAAAAATAAATAAATAAAAGAATTTAAAAAAGCAAAAAATAAATAAAAGAATTAAAAAAAAATAAATAAATAAAAGAATAAAAAAACAAAATAAAAGAATAAAAAACAAAAAAATAAATAAAAGAACAAAAAATAAATAAATAAAATAATAAGAAAAATAAATAAAATAATAACTAAAGAATAAAAGGAATAAAAAAAACTAAAAATTAAAAAACTAAAGAATAAAAAAACTAAAAAGAATAAAAGAAAAGAATAAAAAACTAAAAAAATAAATAAACTAACAAATACATAAAAGAATACAAAAGAAAAAAATATTTTAATAAAAGAACAAAACAAAAAATAAATAAAAGAATAAAAAAAATAAATAAAAGAATAAAAAAAACAAATAAAAGAATAAAAAAAACAAATAAAAGAATACAAAACACAAAAAATAAAAGAATAAAAAAACAAAAAGAATAAAAGAAACAAAAAAATACATAAAAAAAAATAAAATAAAGAATAAAATAAAAAAATAAATAAATAATTAAAAAATAAAAAAAAATTATACACAAAGTTGAATAAAAATAAAACAATAAAATATCACAAAATATAGAAAATTAAGATTAAATTATAAAAATATAATTAATAACAATTAACACCTCCTTGCCTGCAAGAACAGTGAAGGGCACCACAGATAAAAGCAGAGATGTGGAGAACTAAAGTCAGAAACCAGGCATCCAATCAGACCCCAGACCAACCTAAACCCCCTAACCTCCAGCTAATGATCTACAGCAGGCGCCTGACTACAACCTCATCTGATCTTCAGCATACACCCCATGTGTTGATCTGAAAATCTGACCAAGAAAGTTTAGGTTTCAAATGTTTCTCCACATCCCAAAAACAAGAACTGGAAAAAAAAAAAAACTAACAAACCTGAGCATAGTTTGATCTGTCTGATCCTCCAGCTCATCAGTAGGAAGTCCAAGCACTAGAAGTGAAAATAAATGACAGAGCATCACTCAGACAAACTCTTTTGGTGAGTGTATGGTTTAATCCATTTCAAGAGGAAACAAACACCAGGTACTCCACCAGACAAGGAAATGCCATCAGCAGCATGTTTCTTCTTCAGTTTCTTCCTCCTCAGAGACAAACACAGATATTAGTTATGGAACAAACAGCAAGAGAACAAACTGATCAGGAGCAGAGATGTGAAGAACAGAATTAGTCAGAAACCAGACATCCATCAAACTCCAGATCAACCTAAAACCCAGATCTCCAGCAGGCACCTGACTAACCCTCTAGAACCTCATCTAATGTAAAACCTGATCTTTCAGCAAACTCCCATTTGTTGATCTGAAAATGTGGAAGTCAAAGTTTCATGACATTCAGATGTATCTCCACATCCCAAAACAAGAACTGGGGGGCGGGGGGGACAAACAAACCTGAGCATAGTTTCATCTGTCTGATCCTCCAGCTCATAAGTAGAGAGTCCAAGCACTAGAAGCGAAAATAAATGATGAGTATCCCTCAAACTCTTTCTTTTGGTGATTATTTCCTGTTGAAATGGATAAAACCATACAAACACTTGGGACTCCAGCAGACGAGGAAATGCCATCAGCAGCATGTTTCTTCTTCATCAAATGAGCTCCTCAGAAACGAACACAGATATTAGTTATGGAACAAACAGCAAGAGAACAAACTGATCAGGAGCAGAGATGTGGAGAACAAAAGTCTAAAACCCGACATCCAATCAGACCCCAGACCAACCTAAACCCCCTAACCTCCAGCTAATGATCTACAGCAGGCGCCTGACTACAACCTCATCTGATCTAGAACCTGATCTTCAGCATACACCCCATGTGTTGATCTGAAAATCTGACCAAGAAAGTTTAGGTTTCAAATGTTTCTCCACATCCCAAAACAAGAACTGGAAAAAAACAAACAAACCTGAGCATAGTTTGATCTGTCTGATCCTCCAGCTCATCAGTAGGGAGTCCAAGCACTAGAAGCGAAAATAAATGATAGAGCATCACTCAGATAAACTCTTTTTGGGGAGTGTTTACTCTTGAAATGGATTAAACCATACAAACACCAGGTACTCCAGCAGATGAGGAAATGCCATCAGCAGCATGTTTCTTCTTCATCAGATGAGTTCCTCAGAGACAAACACAGATATTAGTTCTGGTACAAACAGCAAGAGAACAAACTGATCAGGAGCAGAGATGTGGAGAACAGATTTTGTCAGAAACCAGACATCCATCAAACTCCAGATCAACCTAAAACACAGATCTCCAGCAGGCACCTGACTAACCCTCTAGAACCTCAACTAATGTAAAACCTGATCTTTCAGCTAACTCCCATTTATTGATCTGAAAATGTGGAAGTCAAAGTTTCATGACATTCAGATGTATCTCCACATCCCAAAACAAGAATGGGGGGGACAAACCTGAGCAAAGTTTGATCGGTCTGATCCTCCAGCTCATCAGTAGAGAGTCCAAGCACTAAAAGCGAAAATAAATGATGAGCATCAAACTCTTTCTTTTGGTGATTATTTCTTCTTGAAATGGATTAAACCATACAAAAAACACCAGGTACTCCAGCAGACGAGGAAATGCCATCCACAGCATGTTTCTTCTTCATCAGATGAACTCCTCAAAGACAAACACAGATATTAGTTCTGGAACAAACAGCATGAGAACAAACTGATCAGGAGCAGAGATGTGGAGAACAAAAGTCTAAAACCCAACATCCAATCAGACCCCAGACCAACCTAAACCCCCTAACCTCCAGCTAATGATCTAAAGCAGGCGCATGACTTGAACCTCATCTGATGTAGAACCTGATCTTCAGCATACACCCCATGTGTTGATCTGAAAATCTGACCAAGAAAGTTTAGGTTTCAAATGTTTCTCCACATCCCAAAACAAGAACTGGGGGGGGGGGGCAAACCTGACCATAGTTTGATCTCTCTGATCCTCCAGCTCATCAGTAGAGCGTCCAAGCACTAGAAGCGAAAATAAATGATAAGAGTATTAGACAAACTCTTTCTTTTGGTGATTATTTCCTCTTGAAATGGATTAAACCATACAAACACCTGGTACTCCAGCAGACGAGGAAATGCCATCAGCAGCATGTTTCTTCTTCAGATGAACTCAGAGACAAACACAGATATTAGTTCTGGTACAAACAGCAAGAGAACAAACTGATCAGGAGCAGAGATGTGGAGAACAGAATTTGTCAGAAACCAGACATCCATCAAACTCCAGATCAACCTAAAACCCAGATCTCCAGCAGGCGCCTGACTAACCCTCTAGAACCTCATCTAATGTAAAACCTGATCTTTCAGCAAACTCCCATTTGTTGATCTGAAAAATGTGTAAGTCAAAGTTTCATGACATGATTCAGATGTTTCTCCACATCCCAAAACAAGAACTGGGGGGGGGGGGACAAACAAACCTGAGCTTAGTTTGATCTGTCTGATCCTCCAGCTCATCAGTAGAGAGTCCAAGCACTAGAAGCGAAAATAAATGATGAGTATAACAAACTCTTTCTTTTGGTTATTTCCTCTTGAAATGGATTAAACCATACAAACACCAGGTACTCCAGCAGACAAGGAAATGCCATCAGCAGCATGTTTCTTCTTCATCAGATGAACTCCTCAGAGACAAACACAGATATAAGTTATGGAACAAAAAGCAAGAGACCAAACTGATCAAGAGCAGAGATGGAGAACAAAAGTCTAAAACCCGACATCCAATCAGACCCCAGACCAACCTAAACCCCCTAACCTCCAGCTAATGATCTACAGCAGGCGCCTAACTTGAACCTGATCTTCAGCATACACCCCATGTGTTGATCTGAAAATCTGACCAAGAAAGCTTAGGTGTTTCAAATGTTTCTCCACATCCCAAAAACAAGAACTGGACAAAAAACAAACAAACCTGAGCATAGTTTGATCTGTCTGATCCTCCAGCTCATCAGTAGGGAGTCCAAGCACTAGAAGCGAAAACAAATGACAGAGCATCACTCAGACAAACTCTTTTTGGTGAGTGTTTCCTCTTGAAATGGATTAAACTTTTATTAAATAAAAAATTAAAAAATATAAATAAAAAAAAATAATAATAATAAATAAAAAAATAATAATAATCAAAAAATAAATAAAATACAAAAAAAATAATGAAAAAATAAAAATAAAAAAAAATAAATAATAATAATAATAAAATAAATAAAAAAAAAATAAAATAAAAAAATTCAAAAAAGCAGACGAGGAAATGCCATCAGCAGCATGTTTCTTCTTCATCAGATGAGCTCCTCAGAGACAAACACAGATATTAGTTCTGGTACAAACAGCAAGAGAACAAACTGATCAGGAGCAGAGATGTGGAGAACAAAAGTCTAAAACCCGACATCCAATCAGACCCCAGACCAACCTAAACCCCCTAACCTCCAGCTAATGATCTACAGCAGGCGCCTGACTTGAACCTCATCTGATCTAGAACCTGATCTTCAGCATACACCCCATGTGTTGATCGGAAAATCTGACCAAGAAAGTTTAGGTTTCAAATGTTTCTCCACATCCCAAAAACAAGAACTGGACAAAAACAAACAAACCTGAGCATAGTTTGATCTGTCTGATCCTCCAGCTCATCAGTAGGGAGTCCAAGCACTAGAAGCGAAAATAAATGACAGTGCATCACTCAGACAAACTCTTTTTGGTGAGTGTTTCCTCTTGAAATGGATTAAACCATACAAACACCAGGTACTCCAGCAGACAAGGAAATGCCATCAGCAGCATGTTTCTTCTTCATCAGATGAGCTCCTCAGAGACAAACACAGATATTAGTTATGGAACAAACAGCAAGAGAACAAACTGATCAGAAGCAGAGATGTGGACAACAGAATTTGTCAGAAACCAGACATCCTTCAAACTCCAGATCAACCTAAAACCCAGATCTCCAGCTAATGATCTACAGCAGGCGCCTGACTAACCCTCTAGAACCTCATCTAATGTAAAACCTGATCTTTCTGCAAAATCCCATTTGTTGATCTGAAAATGTGGAAGTCAAAGTTTCATGACATGATTCAGATATTTCTCCACATTCCAAAACAAGAACTGGGGGGGGGGGGGGACAAACAAACCTGAGCATAGTTTGATCTGTCTGATCCTCCAGCTCATCAGTAGAGAGTCCAAGCACTAGAAGCGAAATCAATGCTTAAATGACAGAGTATCACTCAGACAAACTCTTTCTTTTGGTGATTATTTCCTCTTGAAATGGATTAAACCATATAAACACCAGGTACTCCAGCAGACGAGGAAATATCAGCAGCATGTTTCTTCTTTGTCAGATGAACTCAGAGACAAACACAGATATTAGTTCTGGTACAAACAGCAAGAGAACAAACTGATCAGGAGCAGAGATGTGGAGAATTAAAGTCAGAAACCAGGAATCCAATCAAACCCCAGACCAACCTAAACCCCCTAGCCTCCAGCTAATGATCTACAGCAGGCGCCTGACTTGAACCTCATCTGATCTAGAACCTGATCTTCAGCATACACCCCATGTGTTGATCTGAAAATCTGACCAAGAAAGTTTAGGTTTCAAATGTTTCTCCACATCCCAAAACAAGAACTGGGGGGGGGGGGCAAAAAAAAAAACAAACCTGAGCATAGTTTAATCTGTCTGATCCTCCAGCTCATCAGTAGATGCTTCAAGTGCAAGGAGACAATAATGCACATCAATGAAACATTCTTAGACAAATCCACTCCTGTGGTGGAGAACCAAAAATTATCTGGATCCAATGAGCTGTAGAAGGAAAAAAAAATAAAGTTCACAATTATGACTAAGAAACTGAGCTCTTCATGATTCCAGAAAGAAACTTACTTGATAGTAAGTCAAGTCATTCTATCAGATTCCTTTACATTCAGGTTCAAAACCTCCTCCTGGCCTGCAAGAACAGAGCAGAAACAACATCATGAAAAGGTTGAATGGGACAGCATGAGAAGAGATGGAGAAAGCAAGGTCTTCTAGCATAAGAGGAGCTTAAGGAAAGTCTTCAACATGTTTGATCAAATGGGCTCCTACGAGAGACTAACACAGATATTAGTTCTAGACCAAACCACAGCTGAACAAGCAGATCCTCAGCAGAGATGTGGAGAAGAGAAAAAGCCAGTAACCATGCATCTATCACATTCCAGATCAACCTACACCCTCTAACCTCCATCTCATGATCTACAGCAGGCACCTGACTAACCTCTAAAGCACATCTGATCTAGAACCTGATCCTTCTCCCAACCCTTACTTCCATGTGTTGATCTGAAAAACTGACAGACTCAAGGTTTCAGAAACTTCCACAACAGGAGTGATACATCCAGCTCATCAGCAGATGCACCAAATGATAGTAGACATGAATGCTGATGTAGTGGTCTTTCATCTGCGTTGTGTCTTGTGTGTCTGATGAGGCAGAGAACCAGAAATGATGTTTTATTTCCAGCTGTGTGGTTAAACAGAAAACAGGTCTTTAACAGTCAGACACAATTCTCTCCCTCATCTGTTGACCACAAAATGTACATAAATGTATTAACTCATTTAATAACTATTAATTTAATATAAAATAGTATTAATACATTAAAATAAAATATCCATTAATTTCCCCATCAAATCACACGTAAACCCATATCTCAACAATTGTCAGCCGGATCACTCACACAAACAATAAACATTAACATTTGTGAACATGAACAAACACTTAATGACATACACGTGGGTTTCGCGGAGCTCATTAAAAACGTACCTCTCTCCCTCATGCTCAGCGCTAAAGAGACCGGGAGCTTGAGAATCTCATCCAAATTGCGCTCCGCAAATGTGACGTCGCCATACGGACATTTCAAAATAAAAGACCCACTTAAATAAAAATTATAATATGACAAAATAACGATTCATGTTAACTATTTACATTTCGAATCTGGTGTAAAATTTACATTTAAAATCTGGTGTAACATTTACATTGCTACACTGAGGCTCTCATTCTAAGGACTTATTTGGTGGAGGATAAGATCTGGATCTCACCTGCAGCAAAAATAAATAGAAATAAATTATTAGAAGCAGCTCTCAGAGAGGAGTTCGGAAGGGGTTCAATGCTGCACTGGAGTCATTCAGCACTTCAACTTCAGATAAGACACCTCTTCCTGGCCTGGAGGAGAACAGCACCACGAGAAGGAAACAATCACCTGGGATTTCAGCAGATTAGATCTGAAAAATAAATAATCTCAAATAAATTTCGTTGTCAGTCTCAACTCAGAAAACAGTGCTGATCAGTTTATCATCCTGGATCAGTCTAGAAGATCTTAAACTATAATGTCCAGAAATTTTATCACATTAAACACAAGAACTCAGCTTTAAAGTCTTAAACCATGCATCAACAAGTTTTATACAAACACAGAGTAGACGAACAACTCTTCCATTTTAACAAACACAGTTATTAACCTCAACAGCAGAAATAAGGTTTAGAAAAAAGCAATAGTCACATCTCACCTGGACACCAGCGCTTAACACTTGATCTGATTATCTGCAGCTTTTAACTGCTCCGGGCAAACCATCTAATAACCAGAGAGGGGGACACAAGACTCCCCAAGGGGCTCCTCAATGCTTCTAAACCACTATAAATTAATGTATGTAATATTCTTGTCGAATTCTAGTCTAGTCGAGCGTAACTCATTCACATATCTTTATTTGAGCCAATGCTTGTACTTTTACAGGTTTGATCGTATCAAAAGCTCTTTCAAAACACCAGAATCCCTCAAGCACCCCTCCCACCTCCCCCCAGATGGTTTCTCCCACTCGGAGGAATTTGCTCATTAGAGAAGTGAAGCTCCTCAGCAGGTGATGTCCATCTGATTCATCTCCACATCTCTGCTGCCGTCAGATATTTATGATTTATGCAGGGCCGCTGCCGCCCAAGCGGAACTCAACTAATTATAAATAAAACAGCACAAGTTTCTTAAATTCTTAACACGGTTAGCACAACATCCTCTTCGGAAGGCTTATAAAAGGCTAGCACACAGAGACTGGTAAATGAGTACTGTCAAATCTCCCGTCCTTTTGGAAATAAAGTCTGAACTGCAGCAATTTTGTGGTTGTTTTTTTTTTGTTTTGTTTTTACATAAACTATATTTTTCTGCAGCAAAAAAAACAAAATGCATGCATTTGCTAAACGTGAAACATAAGGGCAGACCCGACACATACAATAAAGCAGTTTGTGTGATTTCAGTTCATCGTGTTTGTGGTCAGTGTGTGGAAATGTCACTGTTGGAAGAGATCGTGTGTTAGTGTTTTGAAGAAATGTTAGCTTTTAAAACAGTTTGCTATGTTTTGTTAAGCCACGTTCACACCGAGCGCGGTTTGCGCAGAAAAAAGCGATACTCTCGCGTGAATACTTTCCGCTTGATCGCCCGATTCACACGCAGAGCCGCTAAATGCACACATAACATTCAGCTGTTGAGTCGAATTTGCGGATCAGTGGGAGGAGCTACAGGCGTAACCTTGGTGTGAAAAATGGCGTTTGAAATGGGAACTAGCATAAATGCTAACCCCATGGGAGTGAACAATCTCCAATCACTTACACGCAGTAATAACATCAATTTATTTACTTGTTGGCAGAGTAAATCAAACTGCACACAGAACGTTTCACTATTCCACTAACACACCCACTGGTGTGCTCTCTTTTATTAAGAACTGCACGTGTGTCCATTCAGTCAATGATTAGGTCACATGACACACAATCACATAATAACAAAAACATCAAGACTGAAAAATTCATACAAATAGAAAATATAATTGAGAGCAAAATACTTATACACTAACATTACTCAAATTACTTTTACACACACACAACATTACAAAACATTACTTTACTAACTTTAGAACTTATTTACACACATAAATACAGTTATGTCGAGACTATTCTTTCTCGTCAGCAGTCCGGGAAAGTCTGAACTCCTATCAGAACCATCCAATAGCACAGCTCCATAGCGATGACGTAATGCTATTTAATTGAAATGAACAATTGAAATAACTAACAATAATTATTCTTTGGTTTAAACACAAAAAGAGAAACCCAGAACAAGTTTTATTGGAATAATATTCTTAAATAATAATAATAATAATAATAAGAAGAAGAAGAATTGGAAAAATAAATAATCATATTCTCTCTGTCACATACCATATTTTATAAGATCCCAATATTTTCTGATATAAAAAATAGCTTGCTTGAAAATGGAGGGCTGAAATAAAATAATGAGAACATGATTAATTGATTCTCTTTAAAGATTTCAAACGACTTTTGAATATATATATTTGGTTTTATTGTAGGTTTATTTTTGTATCTTAAAAATTAAGTTTTACAGTTTAGTGTGATTTTGAGCATGAAATGTACACTTATGTGTTTTAGGTTTCTTGGTGCATAAACTTGTTAAATACATTGAAAAAACTGTAACAGCGATTTAAAAAAAAAAACTGTGAAAGCCAAGGAATAAAAGTGGGTCTTTTTTCTCTTTAAATGGACAGTGAAGATCGTAAGATATTGAAAAAGCTCCATCCCCTCGATTTTTCTGCTTCGTCTTAGGCACCTTCAGGAGAAGCTAGTCTGCTGACCTGAGGCACGTTGCAGGGACATGGGTGATGAGAAATTCAACAAGGTAAAGGAAGGCAAGACCACACAAAGGTTCTCTAAAGCTAGTCTAAAATGAACCGGCAGCCAGTGGAGTGATGTTAAAGTGAATGTTACATGTGTCCTCTTACACGCTCCAGCCGAAACATGAGTGACTACGTCCAGCTGTACAGTAATGTCACAAATATGTGGTAAAAATGATCATGAAGTGGGTATTTTGCAACATTGAAGTAGGGTTTAATGTTCTGCAAATCTTTTGTAAAAGCAGCAGTAATCTGAGATATGAATGTTCTTCATTCAGCATTTTTATACAACATTTACTGTTTATTTGATCCAATAAAAGAATAACTATTTTATTATTATTATTGCAAATGAAACAATATGTATTGGCTCATTATTTTAATACAGACATAATACAATCAGTTAAAATTGATTTATTTTCTTCCTCTCTGTTTCCCTCAGGGTCACACGAGAGGAAGGCGGTCGTAGTTCTCCTAAATACAGTGTCGGGGCAAGACGTAAGAATTCCTAGTCATTCAAATGAAGCATTGATTTAAAAGCTTTCCCTCACACATGCATTTACAATGTGAATGTTAAAAGTTAAAAAGGGAGCCCTTATTTTCACTTTGTAGCAATTTCTTAGATATGCGCCCTGTAAGGTTTGGCATTGGTTCCTGTGACACTGATCGTGGATCTGCTGTTGTATGTATGTATGTATGTATGTTTGGTGGTGTAAATGTTTTTTTTTTCTTTCTTTTGTGTGATAATTTAAAAAAGTTAATAAAAAGTTTTAAAAAGTAAAAATGCTGGTCCATTTTGACTGGGACAACTAAAGCAAGGGCTGATAGATGAACACAATAGGAGATTTAACCTATAGAAATCAAAGGAATTCAATTTTGTACACAACATCTTTGCAAACTATGTTTTTATTTTCACTACAGCCAGGAATCAAAAAAGCACAGCTGAGCACTTCGTCATTCCTAAATGCTCCATACCATAAATGTTAGCAGCTTCATTTCAGCAGTTTGTTAATTATTTACTTTTCTATGATTGGACACATTCAATCAGTTCTTGCTCTCCCTGGGGTTTGAACCCACGTCTTGCGTTTGTAGCGCAGCGCTCTACTGACGGGGGCTTCTGAGCTCAAGTTCTTCTGTTGCTGCAGTCAGTGGCCTTCTCTGCTCAGCTCCTGACTAATTGAGGCACATCTGGAGCTCTCTGGAACATCTGAGGAGCTGGGATTCAATCGTTGCATTTGGAAATCACTTTGATAACTTATTCAACGATTAATAGATAGGGTTAGGGTTAGTACATGGCTTCGTTCAGTTGCAGGTCATGGAAACACCAGTAGATGTTACAGCAGTGACAGATGTCTTCTAATCAGCTGACCTGACATTTACACTGGTGCTCAGAGTTAAATCCTGACCCAGCCTTGTGGCTGTTCCTCAGTCCTTCACGAAAGCTACTGGGTGTGGTGCATGCACTCACATGATGTTCTCCTGTATGTGTGATGATTATCTACAGTTCGTTTTATTTGCATTGCTCTTTGACCCTTGGAGAAGCAAAAAAGCCCCCACTTCCAGCGACTCTTCTCAGAAGAACAGGAGATCGGGAGAAGAGAGGACGATGGAAAGATAAGACACTCAGGAGATTAAGTCAACAGAACTTCAGCTTCAGGATGTTCTTGCTCCTTCTCATCTTTTTCTGCAGTCACCTGCACTATGGTAAGGACTCTTGAGTTTAGAACCTTTGCATCTTGATTCTCCCTTCATCAGATGCTCCTTCATTCCTCACTTTCATCAGGGATTTTAAATAATCCTAATCTGGATTTTATTTAAAGATGAGAGATAGACAGCATCTGCTGTCACACTTGAGGAGGACAAGTGCTTCTTTTATCTTCTCTAGAGTTAAATGCAATGTAGATCTTACATCACTAGCCCTGTACGCAGAACAGAAGCGTCTTATAATTAAATCTTTTTCAGTTGAGGAGAAGAGTCCCGGCTGGAGAATGATAGAAAGAAGTGGGTGTCTCTGCTTTTTGAGAGCACTTTGCAGTGTTGGACTGTGGGACAGATCTATTACGGCACTGTGTTGAGGTTACTGGAGTCATGTGATTGTTTATGGTGCCCTTCTGATTCCAGTAGCGTGTGACAGTCATTAATGTTCACATCTTTGTCATGGGACTTTTATTATGGACACATTAGGGTTCGGCTCAATAGAGAAGATAACAGAAAAAGAGAAACGTTATAAAAATGGTTTCTTCAAACTTCCCACACAAGTGTTTTTCCTCGTCCATACCTGAGGTCTTCTAGCAGTTGATGTCTCAAGAACATCTGATGATGTCTCATACGATGGAGATGCTCCAGAAGGATAACTCCTCCATAACTTACACTCCGTCACTTTCACAATCTCACCAAGGTTCAGACGAACTACTTTTGTCACTGGTGTATTACATTTGTAACCCTGCCGATCTTAGGAAGAGAGGCAAGACAGAGGAAACCAGAAGCACTGGCTGAAACCCCCACATAAACGTTTGACCATGCTGAGAAGGTCCGCCCACCCAGTCAGTGCCTCATGCATTATTTTCTTTTATTTTTTTTAACCGTGTCCTGTCTCACTCAAAAGCCATCACATTGGAGAGTAGATGCTTCGCTGAGTAGGACAGTTTCGTTATCTCCAAGGGAGTAAAACACCTGGTGTGGTGTTTCCTCCTCTAGATTGAAGCAGTGAATGTATGTAGTTATTTATTAGTTGTATTTCCCATGGATCAGTTTACATAAATTGCGTCAGGACAAGGCAGTATTGGATGGAAAGTGGGAGTGGATAAGGGATTTGAGAAGGTGAGGGGGAAAGGTTCAGGAGTGAGAAGAATAGGAAGAATACCTACCTGAACATACCATGTAAGCCTCATGCATTATTCTATTATGTGTCACAATGAGTCCATTCCTCCACCAGGTTTCTCTCAGTGTGAGGAAGGGTGGAGGCCCTATGAGGAACGCTGTTACCTCTTCTCCTCCGATGTGAAGACATGGCATGAGGCGCTGGAAGTCTGCATCGGTAAATCAGCGAACCTGATGAGCATCCAGGACCTGCACGAGCGTGTGAGAAACACAAACACAGATACGAGCTGGGGTTCACAAGCATCTTACGGAGAAAAGGCTCTGTGCTTACGAAAATTCTGGATCAGAGATGTTCTTCTGTACAAGCCACATTGTTTTGAATGTAATCTTGAAGTGTGGGTCTTGGGCGTGTGTTTGCAGTCATGGTTGCGAACGCAGACTGGAGCCTCCATCTACTGGATTGGCCTCAACGACGTGGCATCAGAGGGAAACTGGGAATGGAGTGACGGCAGCACCTACTACCCATACTTATCGTGAGTAACTCTCATTACACAATTCATGAGTTTCGAGCCACAGGCTTCACTCAGAAGCTGGAGACATCATAGCCATCGTGAGCTGTTACCGCTGCAGGTTCTGGAAGCCTGGTCAGCCAGACAACTGGGCGGGGGACGAAGACTGCGGCCAGGTTCAAGGCTTGAGCGACGGCCGGTGGAATGATGAGTCCTGCTCTGCCAAGAGACAGTACATCTGCAAACGACCAAACCGTACGTAACCATAAGACAAAACATTGGATTTGGGGGAATAGAGAAGGTTGAATCATCAGGAACAAACGATCAGAAGCTCAGGAGACATGGAGATCAGATTCTATGTCATTGCCTGCCGGAGCAGCCGGTAGAAACATAGCTTTCAGTCACTTTGGCCTTTAGTCTGAGTTACAAATTCAGTTTCTCCTGTTAATCCAACCTTCTGGCTGATCTTCAAACTGCTGTGTTGTCCAAACCTTTGCACTTTGGGCAAATGACTGGGGCCCAATGCTCCACTGCTGCAGAACAACTCGTTAATGGGTTTAATTCAGTTGTACCCTGTGTTCTCCCTCAGCTAACCCAGCTCCTGTCTGTGACTCTGCAAATGGTTGGCATCTCTTCGGTTCCAGCTGTTATAAGCACCCATCAGGCACCCGGGGCAGCTGGGCATCAGCTCGCAGTGTGTGTGTGAGTGAGGGAGCAGATCTGGTGTCCATCTCCAGCGCGGAGGAGAACCAGTTTGTTTCAGCGAGGCTGCTTGGAGCTGCGGATCTCTGGATCGGATTCTCCACGCTGGTCAGGAACAAACACATGGTTGTTATGGTCTAGGGAAAAACAGTCATCTGTACCGAACCTGCACATTATTAGTGCTCTCGCTCTCATCTTAATCTGTGCTTATAACATTTTTGGGGAACAAAAACTAAAATACACTTTTGACATCTCAGTTGTCATTTTGAGTCTCTTAAGCTCTCCAGCTCTCCCGCTCTCCTGCTCTTTGTCAAACGAGTGAGGAGCCTAATCTAGATTAGGTTTTCATTTTTTTATATTTTTACTTATTCACTTATTATTATTAGTGTGTGTTAGAATAGCTTGGGTGAAAGTTTTAGCCATATTGAAGTACTACTAATAATTGAATACCAGTCTGCTACTAATGCTTACATTTACATGCACATATTTATCCACATCTTTATTTCCTTCCCCCAGAAATGCACTGGTTTATCTTGTGCTGTTCGGCCAAACTCAACCAGTTTCAGCTGGTCTGATGCCAGTACGTCCACTTACACCAACTGGCCAGCGGGGGAGCCAGACCTCTCGTGAGTAACAGCTTGCTCTCTTGAAATCTCTAGGCAGCTGTTGTTCCAGGAGTAATGTTCTTACAGGTTACGAATTCGGTACTAATACCACTAGCTCCAAACAAGACCAGATGACTTTGATTCGAGAGAGAGAGAGATAAAATACGTTTCATGAAGGTATAAGCTAAACTGTACAGAAGCTGTGGCCTATGGTTTAACCCCTGCGCATATTAAGAACCAAACTTGCTTTAATTAACTAACATCTTACACAACTCAGCAGGCCTAACGGTCTGATTAATGTTAGTGTTTGTGTGCAATTGAACATCCAGAGACAAAGCAAGCGGTGTGTGCACGGCTATGATCATACACCCAGCAGAGGATCATGGCTTCTGGAGAACCCGCGCCTGCCGTGAGGAGCGAGCGTTTATGTGCGAAAGAGCATTGAACAGTAAGAAACGCATGATTCCACACATCAGCTTCTGTGCTGAACTGAAAATGACACTGTTCCGTTTCTTAGCATCGTTTACATTCAACAGGCAACACCATAATATGTCTCTCTCTCTTTCTTTCTCCAACACCTAACTCCACTCCAACTGACCACCAGCCATCTGTCCATCTGGCTGGCTCAGTTTTGGGGGTCACTGTTACTGGATGGTCACTAACCAGCACCTTTTGACCAGCTGGTTCCTAGCTCAGACTCACTGCTCCAGCCTAGGAGCCACCCTCCTGATCATCAAGAGGTAAGCGAGTGGTTGTGGTTCTGGATGGATCACGAGTGGTCACAAGTGTGCTAGCACTCTCTGTGTTTTTCCAGCGAGGACGAGCAATTCTTCATTAATGCCCAGCTGCCAGACTTTCACCAGGTGGATTTACCAGATCTGTGGATCGGCATCTCAGGTCTCACACACGCCTTTCACATGAAAACTTCTGACTACTTCCAACTCTCTCTCTTGGGATGAGTAGTTCCTCTAGCTTCTGTGACGTTCAGGACCTGATCGGCACTCCTTTAAGTCTAAGGTTATCTGTTTCTAATCCTCAGATAAGGACAAGGATGGAACGTTCCGTTGGGTTGACAAGACCAACATTGAGTTTTCCAACTGGAGCCCGAACTTCCCTCAGAACACCGCTGACCAATGGGACTGTGGCCAGATTTACACTGGTGAGATTCAGATTTACTCCAGTAAGATCTACAGTCGATGGATTCATGAATGAACTTCTCACTGCTCCAGGGAACTATGCTGGCAAATGGGAGACCACTAACTGCTTCAAAAGCCTAGGCTTCATCTGTAAGATGGCTGGGGGACAGAACATCAAACCCACTCCAGAACCAGGTGACCATCACTTTCAAAGGCAATCTTTTCTGTGAGCTGGTTTCCTCTTCGACCTTGTTTTATTCAGAGTTTGATGGTTGTCTGGTTTTCCTCAGACTCTCACTGTGATCCAGGATATCTTCTTTTTGGAGACCACTGTTTCCACTTTGAAAGCAAGTCTGACTCAACATGGACAGACGCTCAGAAGATCTGTGAAGCACAGAATGGACATCTTGCCAGTGTTCATGACCAGGAGAGGCTCAGTTTTCTCACAGGTTCACCCGTCACTGCCCTGCATGACCCAAACCCTTATTTCCTGAGAATGGCGTCTAGATCAAGCATCCCATGGATTCCCAGACTAGAGTTTTTTTTCTCTCTCTCTCTCTCTCTCTCAGCCCATATGAGTCGGTCGTCTTGGATTGGCCTGAATGATATCAAGATGGAGGGAACATATGTGTGGAGTGATGGAACACCAGCTGTGAGTGAATACAAACATCATGTGTCTCACTTTTGAGTCAGAAAAAGCTTATAAAAGACAAACTGAACATCTGTTCAAATTTAGCAACAACTCAATCACCAGGAGATTGCAGATGAATGCTGGAGATTGACCTAGTTGAGGAACCAGATCAACCTGTACTTTCTGTCGGGAACTAAACGGAATGGTGTGTGTGTGTGTATATAGGATTTTCTCCCCTGGGAGCAGAATCAACCTGATAACTGGCAGGGAGATGAGGACTGTGTTCACATTAGAGGAACCGAGCATCCAGATACCGGGAGATTCAATGACCTGCCCTGCTCTGCCACGTACCCCTACATCTGCATGAAGGGTCAGACACACACCTGCATCTATGGCCATAAGACTTGAGCAGATCAGACTCTTCATTGGCATAAATCCATCAGAATTCTCTTTTTATTGCTACCCATGAGTGTCGTACTGACATTACCATCACTTGAACATCTTTATGGTCATTTGGGTCCAAGTATCATTACTTTCTTTCATTTCTGTTTTCAGCAAAGGGTCAAGGACCCCCTTCCCCACCTACAGCTGGTCCAGGTAAACCTTCTGCTCATTTGTTGATTCTTTCCAGACAATCGCTGATTGTTTCTGATTATCAAACCCCATAGATGTACGTCTGTGTATTTCCTGAAATGTCTCCACAACCAATGCATCATCATTGTATTTGTGTTTTTGCCTTCATTGGTTTTAAAACATGATTTGATTTTTTTAAAATTCATTGATGTTATTGCTCAGGCTGGAATGAGCGATGTGGCTCCTGGATGGCAGACCCCTTCAGCGAATACTGTTACCTGTTTTCCAGTACATCACTGCGCCCCTGGGCTGAGGCTCGGGCTGACTGTCGCAACCAGGGTGGAGACCTGCTCAGCATCACTGACCCAATCACACAGGGCTTCATTCAGGGTAAAACACAACAACATGAAAGTACTTCTTCTCTTAGTCATTGACAAATCCTTGCTTAGCCATAACCCCATTTCCCCCAGATTTCAGATTACCCACGCAGTCAATTATTTTCACAAAAGTTTTCCTCACAAAAATTCTCCAAATTGCTTTTTTCCCATGTGTCGCAAGGTTCCCCCGACTCCTTTTTTTATGGAGAGAAACATTTTGCAGACTTCAATGATTCCAGATTCTTCGGATAGCAAATGTTTCCAGGTTTTCTCGCCTAATCTATTAAGGGTGCAGATTTTTCCTAAAGAGTTGGGCAGTCGTGGCCTAGTGGATAAGGTGATTGACTGGAGATCAAAAGGTCCCCAGCTCCACTGAAGGTGGTATGAGTGTTGAAACTGCTCACTGCTACGGGTGTGTGTTTGTTCACTGGTGTGTGTGTGTGTGCACTTGTACAGGTGAAATGCACAGCACAAGTTCCTAACTTCTCGTGATTGTCCTGCAGCTCAAGTTCAGACAATCCCATCTGGAGTCTCTTTGTGGATGGGAGCTCACGACTCCATCACTGAGGGTGGTTGGACCTGGACTGATGGGTCCCCATTCCGCTACATAAACTGGGCCAAAGGTGAAACAGATAAAATGTTAATAAAAAGAATACTTTTGGACAAGAATAGAAGAGGATAAAGCAGCTCTGTTACTGATCGCATTATCTTGAAGGAAACCCGGATGACTATTTTGGAGAAGACTGTTTGTCCATGCTGATAAACTCTGGAGCTTGGAATGATGATAACTGCGAATATAACAGAGGATACATCTGCAAGCGGCGTGGTGCGAACAAACATCTCTTACACGCTGAGCTCAGAGTAATATATGGAGCGGATGTGTAATCTAGCTTTTTCTCTTTTCGTTCAGCCAACACCCCTGAGCCACCTCCACCACATAATGGTACGACTGGAGAACAGTGTTATCGTTTTTTATTCGATTTCTCTTGGGGGTATTTTCACACATCCAAGCATTTTGCCAAGCATGTGTCAGCTCTTCTCTCTGCAGGATTCATCACAGCGATCGCCTGTCAGGACTCCAGCCTGGTGCTCCACTGTCCTCAGAACAGCGTTATTAACATTCAATCTGCTTTCCTCGGTCGACGCAGTGACCAAATCTGTCCGTTTGAGGACGGATCTTCGGGTATGTCGCTAATGAGAGACTTTTTCAACAATAACGCCTCTATCACACACTAAGTCTCTGAGCTGCTGCTGGATATTATTCCAGGTGTGTGCACAGTCGAAGGAACGCTAGCTGCAACAAGGAAGACCTGTGACAACAGAGAGTTCTGCTTCCTGTTTGCTCACACTGACAGTGCAACCGACCCCTGCCCGACTGTAAACAAATACATGGAGGTGGTGTACAGCTGTGAACAGAACGGTGAGATCCCTCACACACACACACACACACACGCACACGCACCCACACACACGCACACGCACACAGAGAATGCTCATTTCAAATGAGGTTAGCATTGAAATGAATACAACACCTGTGGGATGTGGTGTTTAGAGTGCGTGCGTGGCCTCGGCGTGCAGGATGGGAATGTCTCCAACTCGATGCTCTCTGCCTCCTCATTTCTGAGTGGGAAAACTGCAGATAAAGCTCGACTTCATGGAAGCTCCTGCTGGATGCCTGCCACACCCGGTGTGTCTCCGCTCACCCCATGCACAGTCACTGCTCGCTGCATGCAGATCTATCCCATGTGTAGTTGATTCTCTCACACTGCCTAGTGTGTGTGTGTGTTTGTGTGTGTGTGCGTGTGTGCGTGTGCGTGTGCGTGCGTGTGTGTGTCCGTGTGTGTGTGACAGGGGGCTCCTGGATTCAGGTGAACCTGGGAACATTGAAGAAGATCACAGGAGTGGTAATTCAGGGCTGTCCATCTGCTGATCATTGGGTAAAAGATTTTAAGGTCCAGAGCAGCACTGATGGAATCAGCTGGAAAGATGGAGGGGTAAATGGATGCAGTAAAACATTGCAGGAGTTTGAAGGTTCGGAATTGACTCCTCACCATTTCTCTCTTTCTCTCTCTCTCTCACTTGTTCCCTCATTCAATTTCTTTGCAGGAGTTTCCAGGCTCTGTGGACCGTATGACTCCAGAGGTTCGACTCTTAGGGACCTCAGTATCAGCTCAGTTCATACGAGTTCTGCCTGTAGAGTGGAACAACCAGGCTGGACTCAGACTGGAGGTGCTGGGCTGCGCTCCCAACTGTGAGACACACACACACACACACACACACACACACACACACGCTCGCTGTTGTCTTAGCTTGTCAAATGTGTTTCTCCAGATGCGGTTGACTGTAGTGCCAGACCGAACCTGGATCACTCCATCGACAGGATGACGTACATTCGTTCTTCCTCTTTTTTCTCAGTCTTTCTCTACACCCCAATCTCTCTCTCATTCTACTCCCCCCATTATCTCAGCCCCCTTTTACTTCATTTTTGCTTTCTTTACTCCTCCCTTTTTCTGTCACTCACCATCCTTTTCTCTTTCTGTACCCAACCCCATCACTGTCTCTCCACATCTTCCCCAGTCCCCTCTCTTTCTTGTTGCTGTTAGTAAGCTATATCATGTTTTCTGTATTTTTAGGGTGCACTGTCCTGCTGGCTGTGTGATGGAGCCGTACACGGTCTTCGGGACAGACATGTATCGGGGGGTACGAGTGTTTCTAGTCTGATTCTGATTGTTCAAATTCCCCTGGATTTGTGTGCACTCCCATAAATTCTTTGCGAAGCAGTACTAGTGTATGAAATGCATACCAGAGGAGGTGTCCGAAGGAGGTATTTGAGCTATGCAAGTGATGGATGGCCAAAGAGCCCCCAAAAAGTAAGCAAGAGAGGATAGCCACCAGATGCATTGACCTCCAAAAACTGCTTGGCCTGTGGTGGACTCAGAAGTTGCCTTCTTGGACCAAGCCATTTTCAGTGCAATTTTGAGGTTCTCACAGAGTTTGTAGGCAAATCTTTAATGATAGAAAGCCTGTGCAGGTGAAGGGCTATGGGGTCAATGAAAACGAACAGAATTTGATGGCCCTATCTCAGAGTGGAAAAAAAAATCCCTCACCAGAACTTTTTCATTCACAGTTCCTGGCTGGTGGAATTATCTTGCAGACCCAATCTGGAAAATCACAACCTTTTAGTAAGAAGATTGAGTGTGAGGGGTTCACGCTTGGATATGTGTGCAGGATTCCAGTATCTGTGCTGCAGCCATTCATGCTGGAGTTGTTCTAGATGAGCTGGGGGGAGACTGTACTCTTCTGAAAGAACCAGGCCAGAACTTCTACACCGGATCCACCCGAAACAGCATCATCTCCAGACAGTATGTCTGTATTTCTAGGGGTTAAGGTTACGTTGATTCAGACACTTTCATCCTACTTGGTTTGTGTCACTAGAAGCTGATTCAGATTTGTAAACTCACTGAGCCACTAGCTGAGCTAATCTGAAACACGCAGACCTAAACCGAACTACTCTGAGAAGAACTGAATCACTCGGAACTGAATCATTCTCAATTGAACCGACGGAAACAGATCCCTCTGAATTTAACAGAATCACTCTGATGCTCCTGATCTCTGTCCCGATACAGATTTTCTCAACGTGTTCGTTTGTAGAAATGTCAGAATGGCTGAGTTGTAAATCTGTTTGTTCTCAGGTACGGTGGGAGTTACTCCGTATCCTTCCGCTTTGCTGATGGAGGTGAGATGCAGATTTCATGCTGCCTGTGTCTTTTATAACGAGAACAAACAGATCTGAATCAGTGCTTATGTTAATGTCAGAGCTCCGGTGCTCTGGTCCAGACTGGTTCGAGTTTGGGGAGTTCTGCTATAAATCTTTGGAGGAGAAGAAGACTTGGCATAATGCGAGAACCTTCTGCAGGAGTCTGGGAGCAGACCTGGTATCGATACGCTCCCTCACAGAGCAGAGCTGGCTGGAGAGCTACCTTTACACAAGTGAGTTTGGGGGGTGGACGAGGAAGGGTTGAATGCTGGTTGTAGCCACTACTCACTCTGCTCACTCATTTTAAAACAGTGAAAAGTGATGTCTGGACGGGTCTGAACGATCTAGAATTCTCTGGATTCTTCTCTTGGTCTGATCATCACGAGGTTTCCTTCACACACTGGGCTCCGGGAGAACCAAACAGCCACCTGGGCTTCAGCGAGGACTGTGTTGAGATGTATCAGCAGGTGCACACACACAGACGGGCACATGCACACACTCACAAACACGCGAGCACACCTATAAGTCTGTGTGGGGTCAATGGGTTTCAGACGGGTCGCTGGAATGACGTCTCCTGCACTGAACTCAACTCGTTTATTTGTAAGATGCCCCGAGCTCATTACCCACCTCCCTCAGTGATGCCCACCATCTACGGTTGCCTGCAGGTCAGTTCAATACCGCACACACAGTGGAGATGATGAGCTAATGGTTTGTTAGCTTTAGTAAGTGTGTGTTTTCTGCAGGGCTGGGATGCATTCGAGTACTCCTGTTACTGGTTTGAAGAAGCACCACGCTCCCGGGAGGAGGCGAAAGCTTTCTGTCAGGGTCAGAACAGCACCCTGTTGCACATCGAGGACCTGTAAGTGTCTGTGGGCTCCGATCGCCCGGGCCAGCTCTGACAGGAGCGCTCATTTTAAATGCGACATGATTCAACTATATTCTGGCCATAATAAAATATTTTCCGGAGAGTAAAATAAACACAGAACATAGGTGTAGCTTTCCTTCTTCAATCTCAATTACCTTTGGAAATCAGTCCAGTCTCCGTACGGTACATGAGAAGCAGTTTAACATTTTTTAATAATTTAACTACCTGTTTACTTGAAAATGAATGCTGTTGCTGATGTCATCGATTTATAAATGCACATTCCCATCTGCAAAGAGCTCATTCGCTGGAGCAGTTGTAAGAGACTGCACACAGAGAGCACCAGCCAAAGATGGGTCTATGTAGGAGGAGGCTTTCAATCCTTAGAAGCTTCACCTGATCACCCAAGTCTCACCTGTGCTTGGGATCTGGAGACCGCTTTGCTCTGTGTGCAGGTTTGAGCAGGCTCATCTGTCAGCGGTTCTGATGCGGTTCACCGGGTTCTGGTGGATGGGGCTCAGAGCTCGAGGGGAGGAGTCTGGTCTCGATTATTATTGGGACTCTGGAGCTCCGGTCACCTACACGCACTGGGGACGGAACCAGCCTGGTAATTTCATCTAAAGTGGATTAGGTGACACTGCTTCGGGGACCAATCGCATCTCTTGTGTCTACAGACGACCGCACTGGGCCCTGTGTTGCGATGGCTACAGCTCCTCAGGCAGGGTTCTGGAACACCCGAGGATGTGAGCACTCGCTGCCGTTCGTGTGCGAGGCTCCTCGCAATGGAGTGTCCCCTCCGACACCAGCGCCAACATTACCGCCTGCAGCCGGTTGTGACAGGGGGTGGGGGGGCCAGCCCACATTCCGAAACTGCTACCGGGTTAGGACACACACACGCGCACACACATAGCTCATTTTTTTTAACCATCCGGTCCCTGGCGCATACTCGGCTCCTCTTGCCTGTGTGTTTGCACGAGCAGCTATTTGCAGTGGAGCAGGCTGGGAAAAAGAGCTGGTCCGAGGCTCGTCAGGACTGTCTCTCTCGCGGTGCTGATCTGCTCAGTATTCACACTCCAGAGGAGGAAGTGTTTCTCTCTGAATTTAGCAGAGGAAGAAATAGCTGGATAGGCCTGAGCCTCAATCCCATGGAGGGAGGTGTGTACTTACGAGACTGACCTTTTCCCGTTTCTATGTCCACAGCTTTTCAGAGCAGAACAAGTGAACCGTGTTTGTTGCTCTTCTCTCAGGATACCACTGGAGCGATGGGTCCCCAGTCGGACACACAAACTGGGCTCATGGTGAGCCAAACAATCACGACGGGCGAGAAAACTGTGTGGAGCTGGTGAGTCCTGTGAATGGATCCTCGTCATGGAATGACCAGAGCTGCTCTGCCCGGCTGGACTGGATTTGCATGATCTCCAAAGGGAATAGACCCATTGAGCCCCCCACAGCTCCTCCACCACAGCCCGGTGAGCGCACACTGGGCCTACCCTGCTGAACATCCATGTTGATGAGAGATTGATGCGAGATCTAGAGAAAGGAAAGTCTAGTGTCTTCAGCTCTGTGTTCCCCTCCTGCAGCTCCTGAGTGCGGCTCGAACCCAGGCTGGAGGAAACATGCCGGTGCATGCTACTACTACAACGACACCGACATCGTGGATTTCCACATGGCCATGGTGCGGTGTTACGAGGAGAAGTCTCTGCTAGCATCGATCGCCAATGAGCACGAGCAGGAGTTCATCGTCAGCCTGGTACCAGACCCAAATATGGTTCATTACCGGCAGCTTGCCAACGATCTGTAGAGTTAACTCTTTGGACCACCGTATAATATAACATGATGAATTCAAAGTTAATATAAGCATTGTCTTACAACACAGACCCTTGCAGTTAGATACAGTGCAAAGTTATCTCTTCATTTGTTTCACGAGTCAAAAGGAAATAAAAACCGTGTACCCCTGCACAGCTGTGCTTGCCTATAAATTTAAAGTGTACATGCATTGTGAGGGTAGAGGAGGCTTTAGCTGAAGAACTTGTACATGAAGCAAGGCTCAGCTGAAAGTGTGTGAATGAAGCACTGGATGCGAGCTGCGTTTCTGCTGATCCTTCCCCATTTTGTTCTGATGCATTCAGGTGGGCACCGGGCAGGCAGCCGCGGCCTGGATCGGGATGAGGATGCTTGGCATCGCGGAGGGAGAGTACCTGTAAGAGCTCGGCCGTGTGTGTGAGAGGTTGCATAGACACGCTCGTACCTTACTCGACACCTGTTTTTATGCAGATGGGTGGACATGTCTCCGGTCACCTATGTGCACTGGGCTCCAGGTGAACCCAACGATGCTAACGGAGAAGAGCAATGTGTCCAGATGAACAGATATCCAGGTCAAACCTCCAGCATTTTCATCTCTTCTTCTAACGTTCCCTCCCTTCCGTGGTTGTACATCGCTGAGGAGCACGTTATGAACTATTAATGAGGTTTTCATGATGCTCTGTAAAACTTGTTTGGCTAGGGTCGTGGAATGATGCTAACTGTGGACGTGCTACTGCTGGATACGTGTGTAAGAAATACCCTGGCAGTGACCACACCGCTCCACCACCCACGGCTCCATGGGAAGGAAACTGCCCTGAAGGTACGGGCACCCCCAAGGACTTAACAAGCTACCAGCGAACCAGCTGTAGTGCTGTTATCCTATCTGCCATTGTGTGTTTCTCAGGATGGTTGAAATTCCAGAACAAGTGCTTCCTAATTCAAGGGAAGCACAGGAAGTCGACAGAACTGGCAATGAACTGGACAAGTGCCCGAGACTGGTGCCGCAAAAAGGATGCCGACCTCGCGGTCATCGACAGCCTCAGTGAAAATGGTAAAGGACCATCCGGCCAGGTCGATTTCTGAGATCCAAAAATATCTGAGAACCAAGAGCAGCAGGGGAGGGTGGTGATGAAAGCATTTCTCTCCTTCTCTGTCGGATCATCCGTTGTTTAAGCGCTTCCATGGCCTCTGGTGACTCAAGGGGGACGGACCTCAGGTTCAGCCACTAGGATCTGTCTGGTCACAACGAAATGTTTCTTTTCATGTGCACAAAGGACTCTAAACTATTGTTGCACCAGAAAGGAAATACGTGATCTTTTGTGGTTAATTTTCCATTTTAAAAAAGCGGTCCGAATAGCATTTATTACAGGAAATGCAAGGATGTTTTCTGAAAGCACTTTCTCCACATGGCTGTAGATATGGTCTCCAGTTACCTGCGAGATGTACTGGGTCCAGTCTGGATCGGTCTATCGGACTCTCTTCATGAGGGACGCTTCGCCTGGAGCAATGGCGCTCCAGTGCTCTTCACTAATTGGGCCGACAAGGAGCCCAACAACGCAGACGGGAAGGTGTGTCTCTGGAACAGTTGTACTTTCTAAACCTCAAGAGGTCAATAATGTCACTTTCTGAGGTCTCTTCCTGTTCCCCCAGGAGCACTGCACCTCAGTCACCCACTATGCTGTGGTCTCCGGGCGCTGGAATGATGAGAACTGTGACCATGAGCGAGGATGGATCTGCTCACGCAAGAAGTGTAGGTGACTGATTGGTACGTTCGTCACGATGATGTCACCTCAGGTTGATGTTGCTTAAATCCATGTGTGCAGCGAGCAGCCTTCCGGTGCCCCCCACACCTGCCTCCTCCTGCCCCCGATCCTACACCCCCTGGTTCAGCAGCTGCTTCCGCCTGGTTACGGCAGGTCAGAGCTGGGCCGAGGCTCGTGGAGTGTGTGCACGTGACGGTGCTGAGCTAGCTAGCATCGACTCCAGTTACGAGCAGAGCTTCATCTCCTCCACCGTC
Source organism: Danionella cerebrum (assembly GCA_007224835.1). Taxonomy (NCBI): domain Eukaryota; kingdom Metazoa; phylum Chordata; class Actinopteri; order Cypriniformes; family Danionidae; genus Danionella; species Danionella cerebrum. The sequence goes on from SRMA01026422.1 coordinate 33,086, forward strand.
CAGCAGGGGGCGAGCGATGCCTGGATTGGGCTGAAGAGAGAGGTACATCCTCACACTCGGAGCCGATTTAACACAAAACATCTGTCGCTGAGTGAATAGTTCTGGCCAGTTTCCTGAGGCTTTGGGTCATCCTCTGATCAGATCTTCAGACAGTCTCCCACTGGTTGACTGCACTGCTTCCCCCGAAGAAGGACGACATCACGAGAGGGGTTGTAATGTTCTCTCCTCACGGCTTCCCTCCACAGGCTGATGGTGGTTCATTCCAGTGGTCCGATGGCTGGCCTGTGCTGTTCTCTCACTGGGGTCCGGGAGAACCTTCGGGGCATGAAGGCGAGGGCTGTGTGAGCCTCCACGGAAACACAATGTTTCTGCAGGGGACCTGGAATGAGACCCGATGTGAGGAAGAGAAGCCCTTCATCTGCAAGATCACCAAAGGTAGAGGAGTCGACGCACAATTGCCATCAAGCTCCAAAGAGACCCAGCAAAGGAAAGTGCCGTGGGTTAGCACCGAGGCGTGATTAGCCGGCAGTGGAGACACAGCACCAGATAGTGCCTAGTATTTAAATATCTTAATACTTTAAAACATTCTGCTCGAAAGGACACCAGAAATGTTCCATGCTCAAGCTTCATGAAAAACTCTACCGATTGCAGAAGTTCTTGCAGGAATTGAAGATAAAGATTCCGAATGTGATTCTGTCGGTTTGCATTTCAGACTTAGATTTACACCCCGGGAATGTGATAATTGTTCCGAATTATCAAGTGTTTGTCATAAGTCACTCCCTCTTTCTCTGTCTCCTCAGAGAAGCCCCCTGCAACACCTGCCCCAGGATCAGGTCGGTGCTTATCTGGATGGCACCATTATGGGCGCTACTGTTACCTGTCGATGGGAGCAGCGCTAATCTCAGGAGGCGTGTCTTGGCCTGAGGCACGTCACATATGTCAAGAGGTGAACGGGGGAGATCTGGCCTCTATTCACAGCCGAGCGGAGATGGAGTTCCTTCGGACAATCAACACAACCAAGGGAGAAAACACTTGGATCGGCCTGACACGGGACCGCTCGCGTATGTATCTGCGTGTGCGTGCGTGTGTATGCATCATCAGTGAGAAACTGGGTGCTATGAAACAAGATCTGGCTCCTGAAGGAAACTGTCTGAAGCTGTGCGTTTATGTGAGCAGTGGGCTGGGCCTGGACGGACCGCTCGGCACTCTCTTTCACAAACTGGGCAGCTGGGGAACCCAATCAGGCCATTCATGATGGAGACACTCTGAAGGAGAACTGTGGGGAGATGTACAGTGATGGCAGCTGGAATGACAACATTTGCTCGCAGCGGAAAGGGTTCATCTGTAGACACCGGCAGTGTAAGAACACACATGAGGGCAATGCACCACACCCATACACACATGGGCTGGTCCTGTGACTTCTTCAGTGAGAGGTGCAAATGTTTTAGAGAGAGTTCTGTGCAAGTCTAGGCCCCACGTTTTTACTGGGCCCAGAGCAGATGTGGGGTCTGGAGGAAAGCTCCTCTCGAGATCCACCACTGGTCTCCAGACTCTGTCGGATGCAGTCAGGATGTTCCCTTACCAAAAAAGGGGTGAGCAGCCAAGCAGGGTTTAGATGGAACTCAGCTAATGATGACCAAAGCACAAGCTGCTGATGCGTTTAGTAGCAGCCACCTTGATGAAAGAGATCTTCACAAAAGAAACTGGCATGCAGGACAAACCAGCTACACCCCCTCTTCCATGAAGACACTGAATTGATAACAGGACCTTCTCTCTTCTTAGATTATGTGACTGATGACAATGGCATCGTCATACCTACTGATGCACTAGCAGGTCAGTGTAAGGTTGTTCCTGGAGCAGTGATGCAAGAACTCTTCGCATCCGTTGGGTAGACACTGTACCAATGACGTTCTTGCTGTTCTCAGTGGATGGAGGGCTGGTGGCCGGGGCGGTGATTGGAGCGCTCCTCTGTGTTCTCCTGCTGCTGGCTATCAGCTTCTATATCTTCAGGTTTAAAGGTCTAAAGCCTGGACCTGCTGGGTTCTTCAGCAGCCACAGCAGCAGTGTTGACGTGGTGAGTTTCTCGTATGTGTGTGTGTGTGTGTGTGTGTGTGTGTGTGTGTGTGTGTGTGTGTGTGTGTGTGTGTGTGTGTGTGTGTGTGTGCGTGTGTGTGCGTGTGTTATCTGGGCTGAGATGGCACGCAGGAGCAGCTCCGCAAGCATGGCTGACAAACGGTAACCCCTGCATCTCTTTCTCCTTCCAGCCAGCGTTCAACAACCCTAACTTCTCTGGAGAATCGGACTCGTGATTGGACGGATCCACAGATCATCTCCTGTACATAGACTCTAAGCCTAGAATCTGATCAGCATCGGACAGCGTGTGCATGTGGATCATGTTTGTACAGATGCTTCTGGAAATAAACCTATAGATTGAGCTTGCTGCTTCTCCAACTCTGACACCTCACTGAACTGAAATAAACATTAAACGCTACATTTCAAACAGTAAACCCCATAAATTCTCTGCCAATGCCTTGAGCACTTGATGCAAAACAACTGAAGGCATTGCATTCAGAAGCAAAAGCGAGGTTGTTAAGGATAAAGCTTCTCTCACTGACAAGGTCCTAATATAAACACATCAGGTCTGGAATCTTGGGATTATTCTGGATTTCAGTTTCAGTAGCCATGACAGAGCAATGATTAAATCACTTAGTTCTGTCTTAGAAACACTGCAAGAATCAGATAAAGCTTTGTTTCCAGACCAGATTTACAGAAACTGATCCATCCTTTCATCTCCAGCAGCTGGACTACTGTAACGCTCTTCCCAAAAGCACCGTTTACAATGCAGCGGCTCAGATTCCAACCAAAACTAGAAAGTCGAACACATTTCACCAGTTCCTAAGCGTTTCTCATTTCAAAGTTCTGCTGCTCGTACAGAAGTCATAAAGTGCACGAATACCTCACAGACACGCTCGGTGAATACAAACCAAACAGGGAACTGTTACCACAGGTCTTTTAGTTCCCCTGCGGCCTGCAGATGGAACCAGCTTCCAGTCGAGATCAAGGGTGTTGAAACTTTTGTCACGTTTAAATCCGGGCTAGATATGCTTTTGTCAACTGAGCATCAACGTCCCAACATCTCTTTTTATCTCTGCATCTCACTATTTTCATCCATCTTCATTTTAGTTTTTAATCATTATGCTTTTTAAACACAACATGTACTTTCCCAGAGACCTATTCTCAATATCTTTGACCACCAACAACAGACCTGAAACAGAAAATAAACCACCAAGTAGTGAAGGGATGGCAGCAAGAATAGAACCAACAAACAGAAAGCAACCTGCATGAAATATCTCCAGAGTTAGGAGTAAATGAAACCAGTTTAGGAACCAGAGGAGGTCAGATTCAATGATCAGACACAATGTTGAATAGGTCACTCGAGGTTCACTCATAGTTTTATTATTAAACTGAGCACCAATGTCCCAACAACTCCACAGTGTTTTTGGAGTTTGGAAGATATCTGTAGAGCCAGGTGTTTTGGACGGTAAAACTGAAATGAGAGCTGCAGTCCATCTGACGGTTCTAATGTTGGTACTTGGTGGAGACGGGGTTTTACCAGCGGGTGTTTTCTCCTGGTGTGCTGCAGTCTTCCCCCAGTAGAGGGCAGAATCACATCATTGTTGTTCATGTTTGCCGTTATTAAAATTGTTATCAGCAACATCATTGCTATGCTCATCATCATCGCCATTTTATACAGAGATGGTATACATCAACGTTTGGCCTCATTTTGTTATGTTTCAATGTTATGAAAAATAAGGTTTCAGCTCAATTTTGATGCTTTGAAGCCATTGTAACCCTGAGGCGAGAGGAACCCAAGTTCTTAAACATTTTAATCCAAGTTCGAGTGCATTCACCACAGACTCGTAAATAAAGAGTTGAGTTTAGCTCCGGATCGGGAGCAGAAGAAGAGGGAGGTGGTTTCCCCTGTGAGAAGCAGGCCATTGTTTCTCCCAAACGAAACATTGGAGAAACCCATTGATCTCAGCCTGCAGCAAAACAAACCTTTACGATTTATTTGAAGCAAAAAGTTGAAAACCTGTTCACGAGGCATGGTTTAGATCTGTAAGGATCATCTCCAAATCATTACGGTTCGGACAGCTGATGTGAGAAGATTGCAGAGGACTGCGGTCTGGAGACTAGCTTGACTTCCTCAGGAACTTCTGGTGCTTCTTGAACCACTCCTGACTGTGCACTGAATTGTCTTTTGATCGATGTGCTCTATATTCCATCGACCCCCAGAGTGTTCTGGTGCTCAGAGACTAGGGTGCAGTGTGTTACCAATTGTTTTCTTGGTGAAACTCGTCCCAGATTCCTTGAGATCTTGCATTATTTTGTTTCTTCTTAATTTTCCTTTGGGTTAGGGTTCCTAGATATTTAAAACATAATGTTTCTGCCTGCAACTGTGATCTCTGTTAACTGTGTTGTTAAGTTAGATTACAAAATATTATATTTTAGGCATAGAAGCAAAATTATTAAAGAAAGGACATATGGAAGAGTGGTCTAAAATCGAACCCAGCGGCTTGCCTCCAGACTGACTCCATGGGTGCACAGATGATTGAAACCATAGCTGAATGAGGATTTTTTTTATGCTAAACGCCTTCTCTTCAGGTGTTTCTGTTCATCCGGGTATTGTGCGAGGTGCTCAAATGCTTCCTCGTTCTTCGTTCTTGCGCATGCGTTTTGAGGGGCGCGTCAACGAGACTAACCAACAATAACAGAACGAGTAGGTTTCCCCGGAGAATCCGAGGAATTTGTTTGTTGCTATGGAGACACGCAGGTCAGTCACCGTTGCGTCTGCGCCGCACCTGCACCGTCGCCCTGGTGATAATCGAGCGTTTACCCGGAAACAGCCCGAATAAGGCTTGAGTTACGTCATAGACTGATTGCGCAGGTAAACGCTGGACGCTGCAAGGAGGGGTTTTCCATCCACACCTTCTCAGGTGAGAGCAGCAGGAGGGAAGCACAAAGTCTGTCACAAAGCTCAACTGTTCAAAAGCTTTATTTCGGATTCAAAGACTTTCACAAAAAACAGTCAATGGGAATATCTTCAGATTATTTCTGAATGTCTCTGGATTACCTCTCAGACTCACTGGATCTCTTCCAGCGCTGCTGCCTCGTTAATAACCCCCTGGGGATGATGAAGCTCTTCCTTCAGCTCATATTTACCTTTCGTCAAAATGTTAATTTATTCAGCTGTGAAATATTGATCAGCGTTAATTAATCTGCAGCTCAGATGGTTGTTTCGTTCAATCAAAGATCAATAAATCAAAGAGCTTTTAAATCAAGTCGTGAATCATGTGGTAAACTTCAAACACCTTGATACATTTTTAAAGAATAGCCTGAAAGCAGCTTTATGGCTCTACCTGTATGAAAATATGTAATATATAACATTATTAGCGTCCTGCAGTAGTTTAGTAATCAGAGGAAATCTTCTATTTCGCTGTAAAATGCAGCTGTACACTAAACAGTGTTTCAGTTTCTCTGTCCAAACCTCCAGCTCTACAGTGTTTCAGTTTCACCGTCCAAACCTCTTGCTCTACTCTGAACATTGTTTCAGTTTCTCCGTCCAAACCTCCGGCTCTACTCTGAACAGTGTTTCAGTTTCACCGTCCAAACCTCCAGCTCTACATTGAACAGTGTTTCAGTTTCACCGTCCAAACTTCCAGCTCTACACTGAACAGTGTTTCAGTTTCACCGTCCAAACCTCCAGCTCTACACTGAACAGTGTTTCAGTTTCACCGTCCAAACCTCCTGCTCTACACTGAACAGTGTTTCAGTTTCACCGTCCAAACCTCCGGCTCTACACTGAACAGTGTTTCAGTTTCACCGTCAAAACCTCCAGCTCTACACTGAACCGTGTTTCAGTTTCACCGTCCAAACCTCCAACTCTTCACTGAATAGTGTTTTCATTTTTCTGTCAAAATGTTGAGCTCTACACTGAACAGTTTTTTAAAAGCACTGCTTTATATTTTTCAAAAGTTTCAGTTAAGAAGAAGAGAGAAAGAACAGGAGAAAGAAGAGAGGCAATAAAAGAGTAATTCTGCCGGTGCATTATTGCAGAGACTCGTCTAGACAATCACATTAACTCTCAGCGTTGAGGTTATAAGAGCCACAGCAAATACAGAGTTTAACAGCTCTGCTGACTCCGGGAGAACAGCGCAGATGGTTTTCAGCTTACTTCCACCAAACTAAAATCTAAAAGAGAGCGCTGTCTGACAAAGTGCCGAGCAAACTTTGTGTTCCGATGCATCACTGCCACTGTGTCCCTGCTTCGCTCGGGAACGGAGCAGATTTGTCTCCAGTTTTAGCTCAGGGTCCCCTCTGTGAGGTTATTTTAGCGAGAGCGAGGATCCGCTTCCACCTGAGAGACATCTGCTGCTTCCACTGCTCCTGGACATGCCAAAACGACAGCCAGGATTTCAGAAATAGTTCAACAGGAGTAGAGGAGCAACAATGGGAAGAGTAGAGGAGGACAGAGTGATCACAGGAGACAAGAAGAGAGCAAGCCATAGACATAACTGTGAGAGAACACTGAACAGAGACCAACTCTGTTCATTTCTGATGACCCCGTGAGCAGTTATAACGCCGGATTCGCAATCGGTGAAGATGTGGGACACTGGTGCTTTTACTGATAAGAGTATTGTGTCAATGCCATGGCGACGGTAATCGACATCAAAGTCCACACCAATAAACCGGAGCGATCTCTCCAACAGAGCAGCTGAGTGTCAGAGATGTGGCCCACAGATGCTGAAGCACTGCTTCTATTTATAAAGGAGCTCTGCTGGCTCTAAAGGAGCTACTGTTGGGAAAATAAGTCTCTCTTCTTCTTCTGGAGTGAGGCACAGTAAAGGCCGCGGAGCACGTTCCAACTCTCTGTTTCCTGTTGTAATGCGCAGCTCCACACCCAGACTCCTGAGAAATAAACTCAGTATCCAGACCTTACATAACAGCTGACAGCCGAGAGAGAGCTCCGGATGGTCTCGCCCATGCCCAGCGTGTCCGGAGAGCCTCGACCATGACATCACCATCATCACTGATGACATCAGGTGCTCAGCCGCTATAAAGCTCAAGTGCACAGGAATATCCTGAACGAAGGAGCCTAGTGGCGGTATACAGATAAACGCACAGTCAGCCACTAGTGGTGAAAGTTCTCCTGAGGAGAACAGCTGAGGAGCCCTGAGGTTTCATCATAGCTCTACCTCAAAAAAAAAAAAAAAAAAGCAACCATCAGTAACATACTGAGGTCTTGCAGTGCCAGACCAGTCTCCCGCTGAAGCCAGCCCAAGACCAAACCCGAGTGAAGCTTACTGGAGAGCATCTGAATGATGCTATGGTCAGATGAAACCAAAATAGAACTCAACTAGTTATCTACAGCACACCTACAGTTCAGCATGGGTGTGGAAACATCAAACTCTAGAGTGTCTGATCTGGCTGAATCCAGAATGAATGGAACGAGTGAAAAGGACAACGAAGATAAAACATGGCTGGGTCTTTCGCATGACCATAATCCCAAATGCACCAGGCAGTTCGGGATTGGCCGAGCCCATCTTCAGATCTCAATTCCACAGAATGGTTTTGGAGGGAGCTGAGAGTATAATGAAGTATTGAGTATTGGACAAAACACTTGAGTTCCACCAAATAGATTAGTTGAAAATTCTATAACATGATTCTCAGTTTCTTCTGCTTTTGTCCCTCGTGGTTGAGGTGGAGCCTTGATGAACAGCACAGGCCTCCTCAGCTGTTTAACCACGAGAACTTGCAGATCTTCTGCCTATCCGGATAGAGTTTTACCCGGCGGCATACTCCAGAACAATCACCACAGAACCCTTAGATCTGCTCAATTCATCTTGTACTTTATGATGCATCAGAGCAAGAATCTCAAAGCTGAACGATCCCTTGTGAACGAGCTACACAGAGTTCTTTCTGACCTTTAAATTTACTTTTTTTCCCCCCGTAATTATCCAGCAATAAACACAGAAGCCTCTACTAACCATCCAGAGCTCGCTCTCTCTTACGTGAGAAACACACAGTCTCTGCTTCTCCTTCAGCTGCCGTTATCTGATGCTAGCGCTGTGCTGGGAGAAACCAGGATTAGGATCACAACTGGCTTCACAAGAAGAAACCCACAGAGGAGAAGAACGGCTGTACTTTTCTCTCAAACTCGCTCTGTAGAAAAATACCACAATAACATCTCGAAACTCCTTGGAACCACAAGAAAGTCCTTGTTGCTGTGCATCCATCTACACCTGGGCTTTTCTAAAGTCGAACGCTCTGTGCTGTGTTTCTGCTGAGCACTCTCTCTCTCTCCAGCTGCTCCTGGAGCGTTTCTCGTGAAGAGCCCACTCCTTCAATGCACATGTTCAGCAGGTTCAGAGACAGAAGAAAAGATTATGGGGGTGTTTTTTTTCTTTCACATCGTGTTCCCTGAGTTCGTTTTGAAAAAAAAAAACTGAAACACTGTCAAAACACGCCAAACCAGCAGGGGGCGGTCGATTCAAGCATTTACAGAAACATGGAGTCAGTGTTTCCTGTTTGGTGAACGGGAATATAAGCCTTGAGAGCCGAGTAACAGCCACGCCGTCCTCGCTGACATTACACTGGGCTATGACGGACTGAACCTCCAGAACACAAATCAACTCGTCTTTGCTGTCCACACGTACCCCGGGTGAAGAGCGTTCACACGACGATTCAGCTTGGCCGATGTTTTTAAAAAGGACAATAGCCGGGGACGAGTGGACAGGGCCTAGAGTTGGCCCTCTGTTGAACATTGGTGCAGATTCATTCTTCAAACGATCTTCTCTCAGGAATTACAGAAACTAAAGCTGCAGACAAACATTTCATTTACCAGACACCTTTAACCAAAGCCACTTACAGTTCGGCAGAAAACACAACAGGCGGTTTGTTACAAGGTTGGGTTTTTTTTTTTTTGCACATAAGATGTGCAGGCAGAAGAAGCTCCAGCTAATTGACTGGAAGAGAATTCCACCAGCAGGCAACTGTGAAGGAGAAGGTTCTGGTGAGGGATTTACAGATGGAACCAGATGCTGTACATTTGCTGAACACAGGCAGCTGGAGGGATGAAAGATGTTCGACATTATATACAAGAAAGTATAATGAAGAACTTTGAAATATTTCAAAACTTAGAAACATGTTATCGTTATCTGATGCAGAGAAGCTCGTCCATGCATTCATGACCTCGAGACTAGATTATTGTAATGCATTACTAGGCGGTTGTTCAGTATCATTAATAAATAAGTTACAGTTAGTGCAGAATGCAGCAGCTAGAGTTCTAACTAGAACAAAGAAATATGACTATATTACCCCAGTTTTATCGTCTTTACATTGGCTACCCGTCAAATTTCGCATTGATTACAAAATAATGCTATTGACGTATAAAGCCCTTAATGGATTAGCGCCCAGTTATCTATCAAACCTCCTAACACGGTACAACCCCACACGCACTTTAAGATCCCAAAACTCTGGACTTCTAGTAGTTCCTAGAATAGCAAAGAGCACTAAAGGCGGTAGAGCGTTCTCACATTTAGCCCCTAAACTCTGGAATAGCCTCCCTGACAGCGTCCGTGCCTCAGACTCACTCGCCCAGTTTAAGTGTAGATTAAAGACGTATCTTTTCAGTAAAGCCTTTACTTAACTCAGTGAAAAACTGCGATCTTACATTAAACTATATTAATATTACATTAAACTATATTAATATTATGAACAGCAGCTACGCTAATTCTGCTCCTCTCTTCTTTTCTTCTTTTCCATACTCATCCGGAGATTCGCGGAGGCTTCGCTCACCATCACCTCACCCTAACAACCAGATCCACCTGGAGATGTTCTGGCGCCCCCTGGACCGCAGCCCACCAACTCCACTCTTCTTCCAATACTCATCCCGAGGCTCCCGGAGGCCCTGCCCACCAGCTCCTCACCCCAACAACCAGACTCATCAGGAGAAGATCCGACGCCGGGAGGCTCGCCACCAGCCCTCAACCTAACAACCAGATTCACCTGGAGATGTTCCGGCACCCCTGGACCTACACCGAACACAGTCATCATCTGTTTATACTATATTATCTGTTTATGTTTATATTATTATATCATCTGTTTATACTACATTATCTGTTCATACTACCAGATCATCTGTTTATACCATAGTTTATCACACTGCTGTTGTTACCCAAATGAGGATGGGTTTCCCTTTTGAGTCCGGTTCCTCTCAAGGTTTCTTCCAAAAGGGAGTTTTCCTTGCCACAGTCGCCCCAGGCTTGCTCATCAGGGACATGTACACCACTTAGTAATTAATTTCTTTTCACTTTGTTGAGTTTAAACTTGTTGGTTTACTGTAAAGCTGCTTTGAGACAATGTCTGTTGTGAAAAGCGCTATATAAATTAAACGAACTTGAACTTTGGAATGCAGAGCGGATGAAAACAGAACATCTAAATATCCTGGTTTTCTTCAAGAGCAAAAGAGACAGAGGAGGAACCACAGCTGGGTCATGTGATGCAGTTATTGGAGCGCGTTGTTCCTTTAACAGGTCCTGCTGTTGCTCCAGATTCAAACCAGATATTTCATCACTTTCATCTGGAGATCATCCAGAATCCTACAGCAGAGTTTAATCAATAGAATCCCGTCGTACGTCACATGCAGAGATCATTCTTCACATCCACGGAGAAGAGGAGACAGATGGGGAGAGAGCGACAGAGAGAAGCACTCCGCCTCCAAACCGAACATCTGAGACTCGACCACTTAACTTCAGTCGTGTTCTAGAGTTCAGAGATTAATGGCCGTAAAGCATTCTAGAGCTTAGAGACTACTTTATCTTCGGTGGTGTGTTCAGAGACTTTACGTCAGCTTCGGAAGATCTTTCTGGAGACTCTGGAATAACTTCAGCAGTGTTCTAGAGTTAAAGGACTCTAGATTAACTTCAGTAAAGTATTAAGAGTCAGCTTAATCTCACGTAATGTTTTAGAGTAAATTACCTTCGATATATTTTTCTAGAGCACACTGGACGTTTTTTTACCATCTCTATATTAACTTTAGTGGAGTGTTCTGGAGTTTAGAAGCTCAAGAATAACTTCAGTAAAGGGTTCTGGAGCTCAGAGTAAATTACATACCGTAGAAGGTTCTAGAGTTTGCGGCCTCTAGATTTTCTTCAGTGGAGCGCTCTAGACTTTTACACCATTTACATCTAATTTAACTTCTAGAGCTCTGAGAATAATCATTAACATAAGTAGTGTTCTGGAGCTCACAGACGTTATTAGGTTCATTCTGGTTCCTCTGTAACACCTCCTCACAAGACTATGGAGCTCTTGAACCTCTCCGTTCCTTCTCTGAGTGTGCACTGGTGGCTGCTCCTTCTTAAATATGAGGATATTTTTACCCTGCTCCTCCCACGCACGCACAATGCTGCCAGCACGTTGAGGAAACTAGCAGAGCCAGACTTCCGGAACGCTGCACAGAAATGTAACCCCTTCAGCACTTTCTAAGATCTTCACTTCACTCTTTAACATCACTCAGTGCAGCCACTTTCAGCTCAAAAGAACACCCACTGCTTAGATCCAACCAAGGAAAGCAGGTTACCTCCAAGTGATCATTGTTTATATCTTCATGATCATGCGTACCATCGAATGCAGGGATCAACAGTTTAGGCGTGATCCGTTTGTTTCCGATGGTATCTGAACATATCCGTTCATGCTGCTGTATCGTTTAGAAACTTTCTGTTGGCATTATGACTTAAAAAGAGTAAACACAGTTGTTTGGCAACAAATGGCTTGAGCCGATCACTAACTGTGAGTTTTTGTTCATATTTTCTCAAAAATGGCTTGTCATGGACAAAGAGATCTTCCTGTCCTCTACAGTAAAAGGTGGTTTTATCTTCTCAGGTCTGTCCATCAAAGGACTGCGAAATAATTCATTAGCACAGAGAACAAAGTTCTTTGTAGACTGAAGATTTGAATTAAACTCGAAGCAACGTTTGTTCAGTGTTGACAGAGAGAAAGACACAAATCCTGAAGCAACAGGATCATCTCAACGCAGGTGTTTGCTTTACACAAACTAGTCGAGGCACTTTCTAAAGAAAAAAAGCTGCTTCTTGCTTCAGGCTTCAATCATTAGCAGCTTTTCTCACCCCTAATTAGCTAGCAGAATCGAACCTAGAAGCTTGATGCTAAAGAAGATGCTGCGTCTAGATGTGCAGGGAAGGGCAGGAAGAAAAGCAGGTTCAGAGAGGAACAACTAATCGGGTTCGGCTGAGCTCCTGCAGTCATCCAGACGTTAAGAGGCGCAGCGCTTCTCTAATTTTCCTTTTACATTTTCCCTCTTTCAGTTTGATTCGGGTTAGCAGCAGCCTCTCAGTGAGAACAGACAAGTTTAAATATTTCAATCTCATTTCAACATGTTTGTAGCCAAACTATTTAAAGCTCTCCTACACATGCGCACAGTGACACACAATGATCCTCTCAAATACATCACAATGATAACTGGAATCTCTCTCTCTCTTTCTACCCCTCCCCTCCCCTCTCCTCTCCCTCCCGTGTTTGTCTGGATACATAACACTGGCCCAGGTCCAGCTTTGGTACGTCACGCCGTGTTTTTCTTTTTTCTCCCGCGGTTGCCTGGTAACGAGAGGCGTGTCCCGGGTTTAAGAGCCGGGCGAGGGAAGCCCTGCCGCAGATGACGAATCATCCCGTAGCGCGCGCGGGAGAGGAATCGCGAGCGGCAGAGCGGGAATCCCCCAGAGCCGGCGTCTCCGGGATCACGGGATTATTGATTACAGAGCAGACGGAGATTATTGATTCCGGCAAATCAAGAGCACTCGTTAAGAGCAGGAACTGAAGTTTCTCCTCAGTCTGAACGAGAGCTGATGGGTTTCAAACTCTGATGGTTCTGGTGATGGTTCAGACACTTCAGCACCAAACTCTTCAGACAGAGCTTCTCTTTAAATCAAGTGAAAACCTCCTTAAAGGTGGAAAACTTTATTATTATTATTATTATTATTATTATTATTATTATATGGTGGTGGGGGTAGGTCCCGATCTTGATCTTCAGCACTCGTAGATCTCTGCTGTGATTCATGGGAACCTCAGAGTCGCTGCTTCCACTACTGTCCTGAACATCTTCTCAGCTGCTCGTTCTTTGTTTATCTTTTGATTGTGTGATTTTTATGTTTCGGATGGTGTTTGTTTCTGCGCTGCACTGGGCAGTGGTTAAAGCCTCTGTGTTCCTCCTGTGGATCTCCTGGAGTTATGTCATGTACATCGTTTAATAAGCTTTAATCCCAGTTCAACACTCACCTTGAGAAAGGAAAGACTGCTCTTTGAGATTTCTAGATCCCATCGTTTATTCCTGAAGCGGAAGCTCTTCCAACCTTTGAGCCAGGGAGTCTGATAGCTCAGCTGTTGTCCTTTTTTACTGCCGTTTCACACTTTAGAACTTGGCTCATCAAGCAGCAGCTTCTTCTGAAAAAAAGATGATTGTGATGACGTTTGCAGACAGCCCCTGCCGCAAAGTTTAGTAGCATCCAGGAGCGTGCAGGAGTCGTCTTTGTTAAATTCCCTCCTGGTTGAGATTGATCATGTTGGTTTCCTCTCCTCCTCAGGCAGCCGTCACTGAGGTTTGAGGGCATGGCTCTGAGCGACGTCACGGTGAAGCAGAGATCCTCAAGGGAAGCTCCCAGTGTAGTGAGTAACAGGTGATGGACACTGACTACTCACCTCCTCATCTCAGCACCAGTAACAGCAAATTAAAACATTTCTCTTGTGCTGGAAACTCACGTCCTCATCCCTCCCTTTTGCCTCTGCACCAAGACATTGCCGACAGAGCCGGTTGCTTCCAGTCCATTGAGATGTCCAGACACTGAGGGCAGTGTCTCTTTAGAGATGAACAGGAGAGATCCGGAGGAGCTAGATTTACTGGACTACGATTTCATCCTCTCAAACAGCATGCTCCAGCAGCAGGAGGTATCTTCCAGACCTCTTCCATCGCCGCCTGCACCCTACAGCTTCCAAGTGCCTTCTCCTCTGGGGCCAGATGCCGGTTTACTGTACAACATCCCAGACCTGAGCAACATGTCTCCATCAGGGGGCTTTGTTGCGGAGCTGATGCGGCCTGAGCTGGATCCTGCATACCTGCAGCCCGCAGGCATCCAGGGCAGCTTTGTAGTAAGAGCCAGCATGGATGCGATGGACTATACCCCAGGGCTCAGAGAGAGCATGGGCGGATCAACTCAGGAGGGCTCCAGTGCGGATTTCAGCTGCGCTGGGATTAAACTGGAGTGCCCTAGCCCCTGCACTATCTCTCGGCCAATGGATCTGCCTCTTGGAGTGAACTCTAGGACCCTGCTCGAGCCCCAGGGGTACGGTCGCTCTTCCACCTCCTCCGTTTCCCCAGATGAACTCCCTCAACCCGCAATCCTAAGGTCTCCATCCAGAACCATTGCTCCTGGTTTCCAGCTGTGTCCAGGTTATACCAGGTTTCAGGATCCAGCTCAGCCATTCCAGTATCCAGGTGAGTGATGAAACCCGGTGCTCCAGGGTGGGGCCAGGAACAGGTTTGGGTTAGGAATCTGATAAGTAGATAGTGGTCAAAAACTTAGAGCACTTTTATAAACTGTTCAAATGCTTTTCCTACATTTACTGACTGATTAATTCTTTGTCTGTGTGCAAGCATTGGGTTGCCCTCATTGTATCTCACAATCTGCTTGACCTGTCGTGGTGCTCTCCCATTCAGATCCCGCACCTTCAGACAAGTGTCCATCGCAGGAGAGCAAGCCCAAGCGCAGCCGGCGCTCCTGGCCCAGGAAACGCATCTCGACGCATACCTGCGAGTACAGCGGTTGCGGGAAGACTTACACCAAGAGCTCCCACCTCAAGGCTCACCACAGGACACACACCGGTCTGAATTCACACAGCACGCCGCCAACAGCAGGCATGCTGAGAGGCCTGCTAATGCTAACAGGTGCCTTTCTGGTTCCAGGAGAGAAGCCGTATCACTGCGACTGGGAGGGCTGTGGGTGGAGGTTTGCTCGCTCTGATGAACTCACACGGCACTACAGGAAACACACCGGGCACCGGCCGTTCCAGTGCCAGAAATGCGAGCGCGCTTTCTCTCGGTCAGATCATCTCGCTCTACACATGAAACGACATTTATGAACAAAAACCTTAGAAGAGGAATTACATCAAGATGAGAAGACTGGCAAACAAGTAGAAGAAAACGTTTCCACAATTAACTTTTTCTTTTTGGGGACGAGGCAGGGTTTCCGGAGCGTTCCCTGACTATATTTTTATATGAAAACAAAATAGGCCTAAACTTTGTTTATAGTTAACCATGTTTATCTTTGTAAATAAATGTTGATCAAGGCTCTTGTGAATAAATATGATCGACTGATTAATGATCAGACAGAAAGGATGAGGACCGGCATCACGTCCCTCGCAGAATTGCTTCTGTGTGTGGTCACTTTTCCCGTGGAAATTGCAATGCTCTCTTTATATTGTTCTGTTCATTGTATTAAACGGATGAAAATGTGACATCATAGCGCTCATTACCTCAAACATGACAAGGCAGAGGAGTCTTGAAGAGGATTCCCGATTGAAGAGGAGCGCACCTGCAGATTCCTCGTCAATCGGGAAGTCACAAATTAATTCAGTCTCTGCTCTTGGTTCAAGAAATCTGGTATTTGTGGATTTATGAGAATGTGGCTTTCAAGAGGAAAAAAAAAAACAATCTGATCAAACAGTCGTTATTACAAATTCGTTCCCAAAAGGCTGACGCTAGGAGTTGATGCTTGTAGATCTTTTTAAATCCAGTTTATACATCTCAAACACTCCATGAATGCTTCACATCCAAAGAAGAAACACATCGGGGTGAATACTGAACACAAAGCACCAGCAGATGATCCAGAGTGCAAACAGCGTCCACAAGTGTTTCACTATCGAACCCCAACTCTAACCACAGACGGGATTACAATTGTCCAACTGTTGAGCTCTGGTACTGCAACTAGATAATAGTGGAGTCACCAAATCACTGGATTATTACAAAAAAAACCCCACAAATGATTCTCTCACAATAAACATACGTACAATAAAAATCTGTACAAACATCCAATCAAACAGTTTTATCCAAAGCGACTCCCCTAGCGGGCCATAAAAGTGAGCAGATCTGCAAACATTGCTCTTTGGTGACAGGTTTCTGCTTTATTTACACAAAGAGAATCCTCGTTCAAACCAAGGGTTTACTGATGTTAGTGGAAATGTGTTTGGGGTCTGTCGCCCCCTGCAGGAGACGAGGGTCTGCAACCAACAAGAAATGGAGGATTTCCCACTTTACTCTAAAACACCATAATCAGAATCGAGAAAAAGAAACATTGGAAATTGTTTGTATGATTTAGTTTAATGTGTGTGTCGTACAATGAGGCTTCCGCGGCCGGCAGCAGACTTTACTCCGCAGGGACCACATCGATGAAGTGGAACCTCTCACTAACTCCATCCATCCACCGCTCCTCACCAGAGGAACCACAGGTACTCACCACCGCCCAAGAAAGATCTCCACCTGCAGCTCCTTCCTCCAGAGACCAGGCCTCCTCCAGCTGATCGATATTATTGCTCAGTAATTAATAATTACTCTTCCTGATGAGTTTGTTTAAATATATTATTCTTAAACATATTGTTCTTGCACTTAAACTTCTTCTGCTGACACAAGATCGTCCAAGGTCTCCTCCTCGTCGGTTCACACTACAGCCACCAAACTCGGCAGAGCTCCAAGCTCGAGTTCCCATTATCTTCTCAGATGAATCGGACACACAGCATCCCTAAAAACTATTTACCGAGCCTTGTGAAATGTAATACCCAGGGTTATGTTAATTAAATATCTTGTCGAGGTCACAATGTGTTCCAAAGATGTGTCCTGGGGTGAAATAATCATCTTGATATACAACATTATTTTTTTGGTTTCGTATAAAACAGTCATCTCTCTGCCTTTCGCTTTCTTAGCTGAAACTCTTGGCAGCTGCTGCGGGTCATCACAGTAAATAGTGATGTAATCACCAAGAAAAACAATCATTGCTTGTGAATTAGCATACACTTATCAGGCCACACCCATTTCATGGAACTTCATGAACACATGGGCTGATTTATATTAAGTGGCAAGTAGATTTTAGAAATTTGGGGTTTGGTCACTTTTACCCATTAAAAAACGTTTTAAAATGGAACTTGTACACAGTACATCGTAGTTTGTGTGCAAACTTTAACCATCTGGTTATAATTCCCAGTTATACGTCACCGTGTAAAATTATAACACATCATTTCTATTGAAAACAAAGTTATGATGAATTCTGAGATGGACCAGTGTGTTTCTCACTCCTCATTAAAACGTCTAAGTTCAATTTTTAACCAAGTTATCAACCAAATGATCAGCGCCAGCCAAAGAGAGCACACCAGCAGAACATCTGATAACTCCACCAGCAGCGGGTGGAGGATTTAACATGTGCTGCACCATTCCACTTAGATCACTTATAAACAGATAAACGTGACCAAACCCTGGGTCTGAAATGATTTCAGAACCCTTTTCAACCCTCAACCCTCAACCCCACTCCAAATAAACTCCACCCTGAGACAAAAAGCTCTTTATTGATCATAAAAAAAGAACAGAGTGAACAGACCTCACACACAGGATTTAATCTGATTGAGAGACCCTTCTCCTGATCTCCTCCGGAGTTTCAGGCACATCCGTGTGTGTGTGTGTGTGTGTGTGTGAGAGAGAGAGAGAGTGAGTGTGTTTGTACAGATGAACCACTGGGAGCAACCAAGAGAAATGAAGAACCACACTCTAATCATCATCAAAGTTCTGCTGTAAGAGAAAGTTGGCTGCCAGGTTCTCGTTCTTCTCACAGGCGAAGTATGCCTGAATCACCAGCCCTTCAGGGAATCCCAGCGCCTTCAACTGCAAGGAGAGAGAGACAGGAGACATGGCAGCGTGGGGACATACACGAGACGAGGGAGCACAGGTGAGGTTGGAGACATACACGAGACGAGGGAGCACAGGTGAGGTTGGAGACATACACGAGACGAGGGAGCGCAAGTGAGGTTGGAGACATACACGAGACGAGGGAGCACAAGTGAGGTTGGAGACATACACGAGACGAGGGAGCACAGGTGAGGTTGGAGACATACACGAGACGAGGGAGCACAGGTGAGGTTGGAGACATACACGAGACGAGGGAGCACAGGTGAGGTTGGAGACATACACGAGACGAGGGAGCACAAGTGAGGTTGGGGACAGACGAGAGCACAGGTGAGGAACAAACGGGAATTAGAGAACAGGACTTACCCTCTCAATGGCCTCCTTCTCTTGAGGTGTGACCTGTATATAGTCCATGTGCCCACCCCCAGCCTCAGCCACACCCCCACCACCACCACCACCAGGCTCCGCCTCTTGTACAGGCTCGTTCAGCATCTGGATGAACTGCTCCTGGTGGCTGCTGATTTGCTGTCAATCACAGAGATCGAAGGGGTGAGTCCGAGGCTTCTCTCGAGCATCATAAATACCCCGTGGAATCTCTGAGGCAATCTGCAGGAGGTACCTGCAAGAGCTGAGGGTTTTCCCTGCCGATCTGCTGCAGCAGCGCCGGGAGCAGTGATGGGTTCTGCTGGATGATCTGCCTCATCTGCAGAAACTGTGGCTGGTTCCTCAGGAACTCCAGAGGGTTCGCTGAAGGACAGACACAGGTTTACAGTAGGGCAGTAGGTAGTGCAGTAGGGCTATCGTTCACGCTAGTGCATGAAATCATAATGATGTGCTGCATCTGAAGTACTCTCACGCAGTCAGTGTTGACACGTGCTAGAGCTGAGAAGCTTTGCCCAAACCAAGTTCAAGTTCGTTTAATTTATATAGCGCTTTTCACAACAGACATTGTCTCAAAGCAGCTTTACAGTAAACCAACAAGTTTAAACTCAACAAAGAGAAAAAATAAAGTAATTACTAAGTGGTGTACATGTCCCTGATGAGCAAGCCTGGGGCGACTGTGGCAAGGAAAACTCCCTTTTGGAAGAAACCTTGAGAGGAACCGGACTCAAAAGGGAAACCCATCCTCATTTGGGCGACAACAGCAGTGTGATAAACTATAGTATAAACATATGATCTGATAGTGTGAACAGATAATATAGTATAAACAGATGATGACTGTGTTCGGTGTAGGTCCAGGGGCGCCGGAACATCTCCAGGTGAATCCAGACAGGGCACGTCAGGACCCTGTGGAGCTGGACTGGTTTCATGCCAAGAGAGACACCAGAATGGATGCAGTGGGGGTGAAATAGGGGCTCTTCTCTGGAGATTACCACGGTCTGTATGAGTACTGGATTCTGTTTCGAGTAATACTGGGTGTCGAGTAATATTGCGCAACCTCAAAGGTTCCTCTGGTTCGGTTTGTTCAATCCACCGGTAACTCACGGCATTGGATGAGAGCAAGGCGCAGCAGCAGCAAACTTATCCAGATTCGTGGAACTAGGATTATTCTAGCATCCCAAACTCTGTGATTTGTTCTACAAGAAACTGATTTGTGAAGCACAGCTTTCAGACTCTTTGAGTATTTAGCACGAATGCCACAATACCGAAGCGTTTGGTACACTCTCCTCGGCTTCGTTCGTGCTTGTGAACCGTGGTCTTCGCTTTCTCATTTGAATATCTCCTGTAAGTATTATTATTAGTTTCACATTTCCAAATAAATTCACTGCTTCTCTGTGTAAATACCCAATCAGCGAGCGGCAAAGTTAGAGGAGGGCGGGACTTCACTTAGCTATGAGGAGACGGCGTAAACTCTTTTTGCTGTCGAATACGACGCAGATGCTCCGTGTGCCAGCAATGTTTCAGCAGATATTATTGTGCAGAAGGAAACGTGCTGTTCCTGTTTAAGGACCCCTAGGTGCCCATAACGTTTGCCTGCCTTAAATCCCTCTCTTCCTGCGGTAAGCCACTCGCTGCTGAAGAAGCTCCGGCCTGCCTTGCTACGATTCTTTATTTTATGGTTTTCATTTAAAATGAAACTTTTTGTCGATGTTTGATTCAGCAAAATACAGCGAATCTCCCGTTAATTATCTGTCCATGTGAAGCGTACCAAGAATGATTTTAAACAGTGAGAACAGTGAGCTCCGTGTACCGCTGCATCTCTAGGATTTACTTGAACTCCATTTGCAGCGTCAGCATCTTTTATCTACTGCAATAAGCAACACTTAAGGTGCCTATTGTAAAGTATCGCATCAAAGAATGTTCCAGAAGCATGGGAGCATTCTTTAGGAGCAAGAGCATCTTGTGTCCCAGGAGCACCGGCATTAAGGTCTCGAGGGCTCTCACCTCCTGAGCTGGGCTGTGCTGAAGCAATGCTGGATGGAGCAGAAGCGGCAGGAGCAGCAGCTGCAGGAGGCGCTGGATCTGCTGCAGGCACATTGAGCTCACCCTCCGCTGGAATCCCCTGTACACAAACATCAGCAATCAGCTACTGCTTCACGTGTGTGAGCGGAGACGCGCCGGGTCTCACCGTGAGGAGGTACTCGACGGCTCGGTCGGGGTTATTGAAGCTAGCTCGGAGCGCCGCCACCACTCTCTCGCGCTCGTAGCCCATCAGCATGATCTCCGTCACCATATTCTCGTACGACTGCCCCGTCACTGCACAAAAACACAGCACTGAGCAGTATCCTCTACTTCCTGTTTACTCCCCACTGTGCCGAGAAACCCGTCACTCGCAGCTAAACCATCAGAGGAACAGGACAACGTCTCCATTACTCCACTGGAGACTAACTGTCAGGAGCTAATCAGAGACTCCCTGAGGAGAGAGACCTGAGCCCTCATCATCCAACCAGAGCCTGGATCTTACGTCGAGATCATCCAATCAGAGCTCAGCTACACAAACCCTTCTTAAAGAACACAGTTTCCTGGTGTGAGGAGCTTACCGAGTGCAGATGTGGCCTCCTCAAATATGTTAGCATTTACTGAAGGATCAGAACTGCAAACAGAGACCGGGGGTGTCACATGATTAGACCAGACCTCACTGTTGACTCAGACCATGCCATCATTAATCTGTTCTGAGGTACCTGCCCGGTGTGGCGGCTGCTGGCTTCTCCTCAGAGCTCTCTGTCTGGCTCTCAGGAGCTGCAGCTTCACTGACTGTTGGAGCAGGAGCCGAAGCAGGAGGTGCTGTGCTGCTGTAGGATCCTGAGCTAGCCGGAGCAGCCGCTGGAGGAGCCGATGCAGAAGAAGCTTTAGGCTACAGAGAAAGAGCCGTCAAAAATTAGGGTCTCATCCTGTGCAGCGGCCTAGAAGCACCTAGAAGTTTCTAGTGTCTACAATGAAGCGTGTCAGTTTCACCGTCCAGTGCTCGTCTTCAGTTTATGGGGTTTCAGAAGTTTCTCAGCAGAAGAACCACTTGCAGACTTCTGGACTCTCAAGTGTGTTTTGGAACAAGTTCTTTAAAGAACTCGGAGAGCACCTGGATCTGCTGAGACCCAAGTGACTAAAGAGAAGATGTCTGCATCTTCTTCAGAGGAGGAAGAGACAAACTTCTTCAGAACAGAGTGACGGAGCCTCACCTTCGTAACCATCACCACTACAAAGTTCTTCTCGTCTATCTTGTATTCCTTGAGTGCAGAGTCATCATTCAGGATTTTACCTGAGGGGGACAAGAGTGAAATCTGACAGCTGCCACCATCATCATCATCTTCATCATCACCACCTTCTCCCATGGTGAGGAGAACTCACCCGCGTAGATCAGCTTCTGCCCATCCACCGGAAACCCGTCTTTTCCCTTTTCGTTCTCTATCTTCTCTTTCAGAGCCTTCACCTGTGGAGGACAGAGAGGTCAGTCGGAGCCCAGGAGCACCGACGGCTGAGGAGACAGACAGACGACAGACGACAGACAGACGACAGACAGACGACAGACAGACGACAGACAGACGACAGACAGGACACTCCAGCACCCCCGGCTGGATCTCAGACCGCCCACCGCTCTGTCCGGGGTCTGGTGGATCAGTTTGATACTTTAAACTCTTCTCGCTGAAACTTTAGCGCAGTTTCGACGAAAGTAAAACTCCTCCCGAACGACCGCAGCTAACATGCTAACGCTAGCGGCTCCAGCAACACCGGAGCGGGAGCGACTCGGGCATCTCTCGGTCGGTCTGTCTCCACACACGGCCCCGGGCTCGGGCTCTCGCTCGCGGGGAGCGGGCTCCGGGTTCGAACCCTACTGCTCCTGACAGGAGTCCGCTAGCTGCTAGCCGCACGCGCTGCCGCTCACCGTCTCCTCCCCGTCGATGTCGATCTTGAAGGTCTGCTGCTGGAGGGTTTTTAGCGTGATCTGCATCTTCGCTTCTTCCGTCGGGACTCTGTGGAACGGACCGGGACCTGGATCGATCGCTGCCTGCGCTTTTAGCCGAGCCTCATCACAACCTGTCCGCCGCCATTACGCGCATAAACACTCCACAACCCGACCCCCTTACGCAGCACTACGCATGCGCTGAGCTTTAACGCGCTTGCGTTCTCTGGCACGCGCACGTCACGTGAGTGGTAAATTGAGTTTCGCAGTAAAACATGGTACACGTTCTTAAACACTACAGTGACTTCTGGGCGATATCTTGTATAACTGACAGATAATGCGTTATCTTTGTGATCTCGTTCATAAAAAAGCGCTCATAAAAACATGGAGACCGCCGAGACGAGGCAGCCAATCAGAGAAGCCAAAGACACACAAGGCGGAACACGCGTCTCTGATTGGCTGTTGGGCTGTAAAAGGAAAAAAAAAGAATACCAACGACCCTAAAATCAAAGTTCTTTCTCTGGTCCGCTTTTCAGGCAGAGAACGAGCTTTTGATCAGTGCAGCAACAAACAGAACAGGTATCAGTCGAGTGGAAGTAAAGCCTTATGGGATTAGCATTCTCTTACGTCAACTCTAAATCTAACTCTCTCTCTCTCTCTCTCTCTCTCTCTCTCTCTCTCTCTCTCTGTCAGAGATGGGTGGAGTTTGTCCAGTTGATACTCAGGTGTTGAAGGAGACTCTGCTCTCCTATCACAGACTGGAGGAGAGTGAGTGGAGCCTCGTCAGGAGATCCGTGAGTCACTCCTCTTGGACTCAGTCAGACACTGGGTAGAGTACCCTAAATCTAGACACAAGTTAAAGTAAAAACACTAATGGAAATAAATCCTCAAGTAAGAGTAAAAGTAAAAATGCCAACAGGTACTTGAGTAAGAGTAAAATATCAGTCGCGAATGGAAAACCTATCAACTAGCTAGTTACTAGTTCTTTCTGATCTGATATGAAACGAAAACCTTGGATCTCAAACCATTTTCAAAGCTTCTACACGCCTCTCCTTGAAAGTATCTTTATTTTGTTTTTAGAAAACTTGGTCTATGTCAGTGCTGCTGCTGTGGGCACATTAACGTCACATAAACTGTCAATTGTAATTACATTTGTAAACACTTTTTTCTAACTCTGTCTTTATTTTCACGCTCTACTTTCATTTGTCAGCATCTGCCTTTAAACACGATAACAGAGAACAACAGAGAGTGTGTGTGCAGAGTGTTTTTGTCATTACGTTTGTAGATGTACTTTTTTGTTTATTACAAATTTTTCTTTATTACTAAAATTACTAGTTACCTAAAAAAATGTCCTCACGTAAATGTAACTATGTCAATGTAATTATTTACTACACACCTCAGCCTAGTGGAGGGGCAGGATTCAACGAGGTTTAATTTAGCGCTGAGTAAATCTGTCTGTTTCAGAAAGATGTGTCTGTGTGGAGGAGGCCATCGCAGGAGTTCAGCGGCTTTCTGTGAGTTTACTGTTCCCCTTTATGATTAAGAGTGAGTCCGTACAGTTTGAATCAGTCGAGTGTTCATCTCTGATGAATCAAACTGAATAAGATTCGTAGTTTGAAAGTGCTGCCAGGACCAGCTGTCGATAGGTGTCATGCATTGGTCAGAACACGGACTGAAAGGTCTCGAGAATATAAGGTGAGTGATTGTTGCTTTACAAATGGTCATTAAATGACAAATGTAATACCTAAAATTTGCCAACGCCGATCCAGACTAGACAATATGAGCAACGGTTTCAACAGTAATTTGCTCGCGAGTCTCTGGGATGACTTTGGAATTTTGCTTCAGTTTTATACCGTTCACTGCAGTTCACCGTGCATGCGTGTGTTCAGGTACAAGACTGAGGGGATGGTGCAAGAGGGTGTGCAGCGGATCATTGAGTTCATTCGACCCGGAGACTGCAGAATGAAATGGGATACATTGATGACCTCCATGAAGATCCTGGAGGAGCCAGCAGAGGTCTCCTCTCCTGCCTCTTTCTCTCTCTTGGCCCTTCCTCTCTACACGTGTGCATGTGTGTGTGTACGCAGGGCTGCTGTGTGGTGCAGTACACTACGGCAGGGCAGCTCTTGAACATAATCTCTTCACGGGAATTTGTGGATTTCTCTGTCACCGGTGACTGTGAGCTCGGTGGCCGATTCTCATGTGGTCAGTGTCTTCACACTCTTCAATCAATCGGTCCCTTTAAGCCTTTAACCCTTTCCTCCAGTGCCCCCCCCTTCCCCCTTTGCCTCCCGTGGTTCCACCCTCACTGCAGCAGCCTCTTGTTTAATTTAGTGCTACATTTTAAATCTGTTAATTTTGTTATTTGTATAGGAGTGAGTGTTTATGACGCCCCAGCTGGCCGTGGACTGGTGCGTGGCTTCAATCACCCCTGTGGCTGGTTTTGCACACCAACTCAGGAGCCAGGTCAGAGCCTTCTGACCGGCTATATCCATACTGAGCTGAGGGGTGCACTGCCCCAGAAAGCTGTGGACACTGCCATGGCTGGAGGATTGATTCGTTTCTACAGGGACCTACAGGAGGCCTTGGACAAGGCAGAACCAGAACCACTCTGATACACCATGAGAGACTGACCTGGATGAGACCAGCAGAATCTCTCAAGTCCTGGATTCAACAAAGCAAGAACCATTCTGACAAACCAGAACCTGTCTGATCTAGTTCAGAGCTGAACCGAATCAATCAGAGTCATTGTGAAAAGATTTTTTTTCTGAACTGAATTAAATTCTTTAGCAACAAACAGGTGATGTGTCTCGACGGTTGAATAATTTTCAACTGAACTAAATCTAAAACTAAATGAGGACACACATTTTCACTTAGTTTCTGATCAGAGCCAACAGGAGAAGCTTTATTTTGTCCCTAGGTTACTTTCTTAAAGAACGCTCGCCCCTTGCGAATCATCTGAGGGCAAGCGCTCGATAATAACACACTATATATAATATCTTCTTGTTCTGTTGTTCACCTTTCAATGACAAGGAAGTTTTATACATGCAACACATCCATGCAGACTATTCTTGGGTCAGAGCTGTAGTGGAGCTCTGATGAATCCAAGACATGCTTACAAGACCTCTGAAAAATCCAACATTTTACCCTTTACCCAGAAACAAATTAGGAAAAGGAATGATCTCGCTTCTCGGTGTTGAAGGGAAGATTTACTTCAGCGGTGTGACTACAGTTCTGAGAAGCCGATAAAGAAAGTACATCAAGTACACCTGTGAGGACTTGAAGGAGGTGGATGAGACTGTGGCACTGCACCTCTATGAGTTCCCAATCGCCACAATCTCAGATCTGGAAAGGAGAGTCAGTCGACACTTAAGGAGGTGTTTCGGACTATCAATGAGCTTGAGCATTAACGGCCTATTTGGGAACACCTGCAAACTGATACTCCCCTTGAAATCCATTGAGGAGGAGTTCAAAGTATTATGCGTGGGGAGGGAAGTCCTTCCTGACTGTCAACAAATGAAAGGGGGAGGCAGCAGTAGAGCAGACAGAGTCTCATCTATATCCAAGAGTCCTGGTAGGAACAATGGCCAGAAGCAGAGCTGGGCTAGGAACCATTCAGTCTCCCTGTTTTCGCAAGGCCCGTAGATACGAGCAGAAATGATTAGTGCAGGAATGTGTCAGAGTTGGGGTGGAGGACACAAGATCCAGCAGGGAATGAGACAGCAAGGACAAAATGGGAACATGTTATGGAGAGAAAGATCTCATCAGCAGAGCTCTGGAGCCATAGAGCATCAAGGTCTTGGTTCAGGCGATCTATGACATACTGCCCAGCCCATCCAACCTGCTTACTGGAGTTTAGTGGATACACCAGAATGACCTTTGTGTTTGAGAAAGGGTAGACATGAGCAGATATTAAGCTGCTGCAGAAAAGCACTAGGGGAAGGCAGACAGTGAGGGTGTAACGATCAAGTTTTCAAGACCATCGTAGAGAGAATCTCGAGCACGAGCCTCAAGGTCAAAATCCACGAAAGAGGCCATCGTCAGAGTTGCAGGGAAGCGAAGAACAGCAGACCGCAAGAGCAGGGCTGCTCAGCATTTTACAGGACTGGCAGTCGATGGCATCGAGCTGGTGTCTGAGGCAACAAAAATTGTGATCATATAAGAACTCAATGTGCCATGGGAAGATGAAAGGAGGAGGCCTTTGTCAGGGATTGCCACTGACAGAGCTGTGGAGGTAGGGATGGATTTCTCCCATCACTGCAATGCTTCTGTGAACCAATAAATACAAACTTAAATACACCTTTTCAGCTTCAATAAACAGACCAAACTCTGTAAACGCTGATGTTTGGATGAAGCCACGGGTTTAAGAAATTGTAAAGTTTATTTGACAGTTCAACATTGAAGCACTGTCTACTAAAATGATGATGTGAAATGGTATTTGCTCATGAACAGAATATTCACATCACTAAAGTCTGCAAACAGTATTTACAAACAAAATAAAGCACAGGTCGGAATGTATGTAAATGGATGAATTTATATAGTGTTTTCCAGACACGCAAGGACAATTTTCAGATCATTATTCATTCACACACTGGTGATGAGTGAATAGAATGCGAACATGTAAAATGCTTAATTAATCTGCCTCTATTAATGTCTTTATTTGCAAATGGTATTGTATAAAAGAAAAGGCAAGAATTCGGAGTGTTTTAAAGTGTAATGTTAAACTTTAATGTTAAACATGAAAGTGTTCTGCTTATCGAGAGAGAGAGAGAGAGAGAGAGAGAGAGAGAAAGAGAGGAGGAGGGGGGGGGGGAGCAGCTGAGATGTTCCGGGGCTGCAGGCATTAGATAACGCTCTCGGGAAACAGATGATAGCAGGAGCGTCTCCAGCGCGGACTGGTGTTTACAGTTGAACTCCTGTGTAACACAGTGCTGTAGCCAGTATTACTGAACTAGGGTTTTTGGATTATTTTTGCACTTCCGGAAGCTCCGGGATCAAGCTTCAGGTTTGAGATGTTCCGAGCTTTCACCGCAGACTCTTTAGAGGGGATTCAGAGACGGTCTGCAAGAGCTTTCAGCAGTTTTTAAATAAAAAAACGTCAACAGGGAAGACAATAGTAATTTATTTAACCCTGAAGTGTTTCTAGCTAGTACTTGGTTTAATTGTTTTAAAGTATATGTTATTCTTTCCAGATCGCGCTCCGTTACTGTTCAGAACTGTACTTTTATTATTTTTTTCAAATGAAATTGTAAACGGGTGGCGAACCCTGGGCTCGCGAGGTTCTTGGAGTGCTCTGGAGCTGTTCTACAATCTATACACGTTTAATTGTACAATTGTGTTTTTTATTCAAAGAGATTCATTTCAGATGCATTCTATGTAATCATTTTTTAAACGATATTGTTCAAATTGAAATCATGATTTATTTAATCTTATCACGTGATTTAACCTGAGCTTGGTTAGACCCATACCAAGTGTGTCCTACATGGCCGGCGGAGTGAAGCCAAACCACGGTTAGCGCCCCCCTGTGGATGGCTGCATAATAATTACCACTCAATACAAGTCTATCCGAAAAGGCTGAACTTTAAAAGTGATTTCCCCAGTTATTACGGAATTTAAACAAACGGTTTGTTTTGTTGAAAGTTATCTCTACAGTGAACAACTTCAAACTTCAGCTTTTTATTAGCTCAAGTTTATTTTAGGGTGGTTCACCATGGCTCAAGTTTCCCCTTAAAAAATTAGGGGGATTGATTTGCTTTGATGATGCTGCCAGAAGTCATTAATAACTTTTAACTGATCACTTGTCAGATGTGTTTGACTGTTTTAACTCTACAAGTGTTCTTTGTGCCTCACCAAGAGTTAATTTCACTCTTGTCTCCGCTCTCCGAGTGATCTTGTAATCAAGAACTGACTTTCTCCTTCTCCCAGGGTCACGATGGACGGTGAGAAGTCAAACAGTGCCACCTTGCTGGTTAGGCTCTACAGCTGCAGGAACGAGCCCAGTGTGATCTCATTTCCTGCTGGAGAGTACAGTAGCGAGGAGATTTGCATCAGTGCCGCCAAACACTGCGGTGGGCATCGCACACCACTGAAAAGAGCGGTGTGAGATCTTGAACAATGTTGCAGTCTTGTTTCCATAATTTCATAAGCTTGCTTGCTCTTTCAGAGCTGCACACAGATCCTCACTAAACAACCGGAACTGGCTTGCAATCGGTTAATGAATGTTATAGTGTAGTTCCAATAGTTCCTGATGCAGCTGAACATTAATATTCTTCATTGTGTCCCTTCAGGCATCAGCCCAGTTCACCTCAGCCTCTTCGCTCTCATGCGAGAGTGTGATCGGGTCTGGCTTCCACCCAATCATGTGCTTAAGATAGAGTCCTTAACCAATGAGATGCTGCTCTTCAGGGTCAGGTGGGTTGTAGTCACCTAGACAATCATCCAATTGCATGCAGTGTGTTAAACAGGAAATATTAATGATCTATTGATAGGGCCAGGAATATATTGATCTATTAACTGAATGATCAGGTCTGTGTCCATCAGGTTTTACTTCCTGCGCTGGTTCGGCAGTGGCACCGGATCTTCGCGCAGGTTTGGGGTCTCTAAGGGGTCAGAAGCGCCAGTGTTTGATGAGGTTACCGCGGCATACCTATTTGCTCAGGTGAGAGGAAAATGTGCAGATCGATAAGTGCATCAAGATCCTCACACAAACACTTATCCCCATCAAACATTTAATATCCTGTCGTTGTTCTGCTAACCACCAGACACAGAGCAAAGCAAGAACATTATTACAAACACATGCATCCGGCCATGGAGCCACAAACAGGAACAACAAGCTAAACTTGTAACAACCTCTTGCTGCTCCTCCTCTTCTCCCTCTCTCTCTCTCTCTCTCTCTGGGTCAGTGGAGGTCAGATTTCCTGAGCAGTGTGGTCAGCATCCATCCGAGTCTAGAGTTTCAGGAAGAGTGCTTGGGGCTGGCTGTACTGGACGTGATGCGGCTGGCCATAGAGAAAAATAAATCACCTTTGGAGATACTCAACCAGAAGAGGTGTGTAAGAGATGCTAGAACCAGAACAAACACAAAAGCTACTAGAACCACAGCAAGAGCATTACATGACAACTAGAGCATGTGTGTAAGCGAGTAGAACCAGAAGGTGTATGCGTGGGAGCAGTACATGGGGTTTGTATGGGAAACTTTTTGTTTCCGTCACCATGGGATTAGCTTCGTTGTGATGTGTGCAGCTATAAGAGTTTCCTGCCCAAGAACGTGTGCAGGCTGATACAGAAGCAGCACTGGATCACCAGGAAGAGAATCCGCTTCCGCTTCCAGCGTTTCCTACAGCGATTCGGCTCATGTGAAGCCTCACTGAGCGACCTCAAGCTCAAATACCTGCTAAGCCTGGAGACTCTAGTACCCAGCCTCTACTGTGAACACTTTAGCGTTAACGAGGCTAGCGCCGGACGCCTCACCATACATGTCAGTGGTGACCAAGGAGTACAGTGGAGCCGCCAGAGGGAGACTGGGGAGAAAGAGGTGAGGACACTCCATCATACGAGAGATTCTGTTCCTGTGACTCCAGCAGTTTCACCTTTAGTTTCTACCGCGCTAAACCGTAGATGTAGTGTCCCAGAGGTAAAGTGCTGCAAGGCTCGAAGTGGACATAGCAGTCATGATTGTGCAAAAGGTGCAAAGAAGCGGGACATGAAAGGCACTTCTTGTAGCAGAATAGCTTATCTTTTACCTGCACACAAGATTGTTTCATTTGCAGGATAAAGTACCGTTTGAAATACAAGGAGTGATCTTGTGCAGAGGCCTGGTTTTGAGGGTTTCAAACAGAAACTCCCCTCTCTCTCCTCTCTCTCAGGAGCTGCAGGCGTACTGTGATTTCTCAGAGGTGATTGACATCAGTATCAAGCAGGGGAGCAAAGACGGCTCTGTGGAGAACCGGATCGTGTCCATCAACCGTCAGGACAGTCACACACTGGTGACCATCAGAATCAGACTCATAAAGATATTCTCATATAGAGACGGCGCCACCTACAGCAGCCTGTGTTTGTGAGCAGGAGCTGGAGTTTGATTTTCTTGGTGATGCACTCTCCTTCGTCTCGCTCATTGACGGCTACTACAGACTCACCACAGACGCCCATCACTATCTGTGCAGAGAGGTGGCACCTCCCAGAGTCCTGGAGGAGATTAACAGCTGCTGCCACGGACCGCTGTCGTGAGCAGACCGTTCACTCTTTAACGAACCTGTGCATTCCCACTGATCGTCATGTGCTGAATGTTCTTCTGTGTTTAGGACAGAGTTCACGGTGGCTCGTCTGCGTCGCTGTGAGACTCGAGGTGGGGTCTACATCCTGCGCTGCAGCCCCACAGAGTATGACCGATACTTCCTCAGCTTTGCTTTGGAGGTGTGTACCACTGGCTTGCTCGGAGCTGGAAGATCACATCAGAACAGATAAGACACAGGACAATAAAATCCAGCTGAGAAATGGGAAAGCATTGTTCTCTCCGTTGCATCATAATGGTGTTTCGCTAGGCTAGCACAGGAGGCAGTGCGTCGAGCTAACCCATGTCTGCTGTAGCTGCAGGGTCAGCTGGAGTTCAAGCACTGCCTGGTGCTGCAGTTGGCCTCCGGAGAGTATGTCCTGAGTGGAGCCAAACACAGCTTCAGTTCCATCACTGACCTCCTGCAGCGCTATCAGAAAGAGGCGCTGCGCTCGCAGACGCACACCTTCCAGCTGAGCCGCATCTGCCCCCCCAGGCCCAGAGGTGTGTGAGCGCAGCCTCCTCCACCTTCGATCTCTGACTGAATGTGACGGAGCAGTCATAGGTTCATTATGGTTCTCCTCAGATAAATCCAATCTGCTGGTGTGTCGGAGGAACCAGACATCTGATGCTAGTCCGACACTCTCTGAGTTTAAGCAATTCAACCAGATGATGTTTCACAAGATCCACCGGGAGGACTTGGAGACCGTAAGTGTTGCCCTCTTGTGTCCTCCCTCCCTCTCTCGTTCTGATGTCACCATGAGCCGGTCTGTGTTCAGAGGGAGTGTCTGGGCCAGGGTGCGTTCACTCAGGTTTTTCGAGGTGTTCGCAGAGAGATGGGGGACTATGGGGAAATGCACACCATGGACGTGGTGCTGAAGATCCTTGACAAGAGCCACCGCAGCTACACCGAGGTGACTGACATCTAGCATAAATGACAAAATAGCGAAAGATCACAAACAACTGCATCATCAGAGCAAATCAATCAACAGGGGGCAAGAGTAGAGGCCTTTCTCAGCTCTCTCTCTCTCTCTCTCTCTCTCTCTCTCTCTCTCTCTCTCTCTCTCTCTCTCTCTCTCTCTCTCCTCCCTCTCTCTCTCTCTCTCTCTCTCTCTCCTCCCTCTCCTTTTCTCTCTCTCTCTCTCACTCTCTCTCTCCTCCCTCTCCTTTTCTCTCTCTCTCTCTCTCTCTCTCTCTCTCCTCTCTCTCTCTCTCTCTCTCTCTCTCTCTCTCTCTCTCTCTCTCTCTCTCTCTCAGTCGTTCTTCGAGTCTGCCAGTTTTATGAGCCAGCTATCGCACAAACACCTCCTGCTGAACTACGGGATCTGTGTGTGTGCAGACCAGCGTGAGTGACTCTCTTTCAGCACCCTCCCCCCACCACCTCCCTCAGTTCTGTAACGTAGTGTGTTTTTTTTTTTTTTCCAGATATCATGGTGCAGGAGTTTGTGCGCTTCGGATCTCTCGACACTTATCTGAAGAGGAACAGAAACTCCATCAACATCACCTGGAAGCTGGAGGTGGCTAAACAGCTAGCGTGGGCGCTAAATCACCTGGTGAGCTCCACAAAATGGTAGCTCTGTGCTGAAGTCGAACAACAAGACAGAGGTAGTGGAATCAGCTCAGGTCACTTAGATCAGAAGTAGCCATGAAGACAACGGGAGACGGAATACCTCCCCGAAAACTCTACAACTCTCTGACAGAGAACATCAAACCTGTTTTCTCTGATGAAATATTGGATAATTAATGCCCCGGGTGCGACAGATTTAGCTGTTTTCCGGCTAGTTTCATTTTTTTATGTGTTCTTCAGTTATATTTATTTTATCCATATGTTGCTCAACATTTGGGGTGCCGTGGCGATCTCAATGGCGTTATTTAATGAGATAAGCCTTCGCAGTGAATAACGGTACAATATGGAAATAGAATTGTCAGACAGACAGAACTTCCAAGTGATTCTGTCAGCCCAAAGTTAACCGGTAGAACAAATGCTCTTCTGGTCTCCACGATAATAGCCGCTCATTCAGAGCAAAGGGTTTTATCGGCTTCTCGTCGGAACATCTAGAGAGGTCCAGGGTGAAAATGAGGTCTCCTCTGCTGGCAGCTGGTGTGGGCAGGGAGTCATATGAGGGGTGACAATCGTAAAAAGAACCCCGGTAATGACGATCCTTTCTGATACTCAATTTGTGGATTTGCTAAGAGAGCGCAGAGAAGAGCTTCTGCCAGCCCGAACCGATGCTCATCAGCTGCTAGTTACAGGCTGTTTGTGTGTGCAGGAGGAGAAGGGTCTGATCCATGGAAACGTTTGTGCCAGGAATGTTCTGGTGACTCGAGAGGAGGATCGGAAAACCGGAACTCTGCCATTCATCAAATTGAGCGACCCAGGGATCAGCCTCACCCTGCAGCCCAGAGATGGTGAGAGACCCCTAGTTCAGCAGCCCATTTCAGAGCACGCTTGATCTTTTAGGAACGCATCCTGGGCAGCCTGTTATCTGTGCTGGGTTAGTTCATGCCTCGTGTGTCTGTGTGCAGTGCTGCTGGACCGCATCCCTTGGGTTCCTCCAGAGTGTGTGAGGGACAGCAGGAGTCTGAGTCTGGCCATTGATAAGTGGAGCTTTGGGACCACGCTCTGGGAGGTGTACTGCAGTGGAGAGCGACCACTCGCCCAGTACGACCCCTGTAAGGTGAGGTGGAACCAGTCTCTGGAAACTGAGCCAAGTGTAGGATCTTTGCAGGCTGCTGATGTGGGTGCCCGTGTGTGTGTGTGTGTGCGTGTGTGTGTGTGCGCGCGTGTGTGTGTGCGTGCGTGCGTGCGTGCGTGTGTGTGTGTGTGTGAGTGCGTGCGTGTGTGTGAGTGCAGAAGCTGCTGTTCTATGAGGACCGGCACCAGTTACCAGCACCCCAGTGGACAGAACTAGCAACTGTCATCAACCACTGCATGGATTATGAGCCGCTCCAGAGGCCCTCCTTCAGAGCCATCATCCGAGACCTAAACAGCTTGCACACGCCTGGTAAGGGAGCGTCTCCTGGCAGGATTGAAGTGTGCCCGGAGCCATCTTCACCTTTTGATCACTCTCTAGACTATGAGCTGCTGGTGGAGAGCGAGGTGGTGGCCAGCAGAAACCGAACCCTGGGTCTCTCCGGAACCTTCGAGAGTCAGGAGCCCACACAGTTTGAGGCTCGACACCTCATTTTCTTGCAGCTCCTCGGAAAGGTCTGTACCATACAAACCTCTTCATCCTCGGTTGTTGCTTTAGACACGACTATTCCTGTCATTTTCATTAGAATTTAATTAATGAAATGGTTCCATGTTAATGTAATTATGCCAAAATGTGAGCAATACTATGGATGATAAAGAAAAAGCATTTTGGCGAAACACATTTCATGCACATCACATAGTTTGAGGCCCGGCAACAATGGCTTTTCTTACAGAGGAGTTGGCAACGGTGGTTTTCAAAGTGGGAACACTTCTGATAGCAGACAACTCCGGTGTAAAGCCTGGTGATTAGAGTTCCAGCGCCATTAATCCACCTGCAGCGTGTTCTCTGCACAGGGGAACTTCGGCAGCGTGGAGAAGTGCCGTTACGACCCTCTGCAGGACAGCACGGGTGAGGTGGTGGCTGTGAAGAAACTCCAGCACAGCTCCGAACAGCACCTGAGAGACTTTGAGCGGGAAATCGAGATCCTGCGCTCGCTGGCTCATGACAACATCGTGCGCTACAAGGGCGTGTGCTTTAGCGCAGGTAACGCACACCTGCACCCTCTCCCGCCCTTTGTTTCTGTTCAGCTGACAAGCTTCTCTTCAGGCCGTAGAAACCTGCGTCTGGTGATGGAGTTCCTGCCCTTCGGGAGCTTGCGTGACTATCTGTGGAAGAACAAACAGCGCTTCGACCACTCAAAGCTGCTGCTCTACGCATCACAGATCTGCAAGGTTTGATCAACACTGCGAGAAAGATCTGCCCTTTTCACCCAAAGCTCTGAGAAGCTGATCTTGTTTGGTGGTTCTTGAGTTTAATGTGACGAAAACATCGATTTCTGAACGCGAGCTGCTCCAGTCAGTCTGTATAAAGCATGCTTGTATGTAGGGCATGGACTACCTGGCATCGAAGCGGTACGTGCACAGAGACCTGGCAACAAGGAACATTCTGGTGGAAAGCGAGTTCCGTGTGAAGATCGGAGACTTCGGTTTGACCAAAGTCCTACCGCAAGACAAAGAGTATTACACTGTCCATCAGCCCGGAGAGAGCCCCATCTTCTGGTGAGTAAAAACCCTGCCCCCTTCTGGTGAGCACCTGCAAATACAAGTGCGCAAGTCTATAGGTCAGGATGAACCTGAGTCAGTCCCAGTGATCCCCGGTGCTGGCGCTGGCGCTGATCTGTGTTGTGACTGTTTCAGGTACGCCCCAGAGTCTCTGACGGAAAGCAAGTTCAGTGTGGCATCAGACGTCTGGAGTTTCGGAGTGGTTCTCTACGAGCTCTTTACCTACAGTGAGAGAAGCCGCAGCCCCCCCACCGTATGATAAACCTTACATCATCACACCATAACATCTCCATTCTTTGTCTCTGAAAATCTCTGAAGTACAGACACAGTCGACTCACGGCTAATGATTTCTTCAAGAGATCTCAAGCAGGTGACCTGTCGTCTGAGCTCCGGTCCTGTGCCGGCTGTGTGTTTCTTTCCAGGTGTTCATGCAGCAGGTGGGTGAGGATAAGCAGGGTCAGATGATCGTTTATCACCTGGTCGACCTGCTGAAGAGAAACTACCGCCTTCCTGCTCCTAACGGCTGTCCCGCACAGGTGAACCGCCGCCTACCCTCATCTTGCTATGCTCCAGCTGCCTGCATCTAGGGTCTCAC
The DNA here is from genome assembly GCA_007224835.1 of Danionella cerebrum. Taxonomy (NCBI): domain Eukaryota; kingdom Metazoa; phylum Chordata; class Actinopteri; order Cypriniformes; family Danionidae; genus Danionella; species Danionella cerebrum. The sequence continues at coordinate 68,560 of SRMA01026422.1, forward strand.
TGCTGTGGGCTCCTCATGGAGACTTTGGTGTTTCTTGATGTCTGTCTGTCTGTCTGTTTGTTTGTTTCAGGTGGTCTCCCTAATGAGAGAGTGCTGGGTGACGGACCCCTGTGAGCGACCATCCTTCACAGCCCTCGGTCACAGAGTCGATTCCATCCAGGATGTCACAAACACGCTGTAAAGGCTCATCTCCACCCACGTCACTTCCTGCACAAAACGGCTAATGATTTTGTTGGACAGTGAAACTGAAACAATGACTGGTGTGAGTTAATGCTCCCTAAAGACATGCTTCAAGTCAAAGGCGTGTTCCTCACGACAGACTCAGGGCTGCCATTACTAAATCATACCTTTCACCTGTCCATGAATGGGCTCTAGAGCTTAGGGTGACCAGAGACCCCTGTGTGGTGGAGGTGAAATCGCCTATGTGGAGCTCTGTAAAGGCTGCTAGAAATCATTGCCTGAAGCTGGGTGGCTAAGGAACATCTCGGCTCCTCCTGAATTTCGTTATCAAAACCCCAACGAAAAAAGGCAGATTGGAGTGAAGTGTATGACTGAACTGCAGTAGAATAAATGAAATTGAAGTTGTAACTACCCTGTGTGTAATATTAGCATTTCGAATATTAGCACATTTCCTGTTTGCAGTGCCTGAGTGACAGAAAATAGATAGAGCTTCTGCTGATCCTCTTGTGCGTGAACCCGGTGTCGGAAGAGAACAGATCCATCAACAGAACAGAAGCACTTTGAATAAATCATTGTTTTCTGTACGATCAAACTTTTGTTAATAAACTTTTTCAGCTTTACTTTGTTTAGTAATGACTGGCGGTCTTGGAGTTAAATGCCTGATTTGATGCTTTTATCAGTTATCTGAATAAAATGAATCTCTGACTCCATGTGTTCATCTACAGTGGTACCCCGAGATACGAAATTAATCCATTCCAGGGTGGCTTTTGTATCTCGAGCATTTTGTATGTTGAAGCAAGTTTAACGCCTAATCTGTGCAATGGCTCTCACAAACAACAGTATAAGTAGATCAAAAACCACGTAACATTTCTTCAATCCTTCAACAATCCAATTGTTACTGTAATAGATTTACATTTATGCATTTGGCAGACGCTTTTATCCAAAGCGACTTACATTTGAAAGAACATATTTTTTCTGTCAGTTCTTGCTTTCCCTGGGATGTGAACCCACAACCTTTGCGTTGTTAGCGCAATGCTCTACCAACTGAGCCACAGGAAAGCTGATAAACCAATAAATGATAATAAAACTCGTGCAAAATACGTAATATGTAGACAAATGTGAAACCTTACCTTTTATCATTGTCTGCAATGGGAGAATGGAGCGCCAGGACCCGGAAACACAGCGCGGCGTCAGACTTAACCAGTGGATGATTGAGCAGAACTCCTGGCGTTTTTCTCATCTTGGATTTTTTTCGCATCTCGAAGCAAAATATTTCCCGGGAGACCTTTCGTATCTCGAACATTTCGTAACTCGAAGCATTCGTATCAATGTACTGTGGTTTCTGTTGTTGTTCTGATCTTTAGTCGCTCTGCACCGTAAACTCCTCGAGCGCGGGTTCTGGTTCTGGTTCTGGTTCTGGTTGAACTTCCTTCAGTTTCTTAAGGGATGCTTCCGGGATGGGGGGGGGGGGGGGGTTAGGATTAGGGGGTTCTCTGGTTCTCGATCCCCCGCTGCCCAGAAGGGTCCGGTGGCAGGTGAGGAAGAGGAGGCAAAGCAACACGCGCCATTCCGCCTCCTCGTCGTTCCTTTCGGCAGATTTACGCTTTTCAAGGACGAAATCTTCAATGGGAATCACCCGGAAGATGAAGCACACACCCAGCGGTGTGGAAACCAACCTGTATCCTCCACCAAGATGTTTGATCACTGCTGTTGAAAATAGCCTGCTTTATTGCAGACTACGTCACCAATTTGAAAGTAACTTTAAACATAATCCGACGATAAAGAATGGCTCTGAAAGATTCATTCTGAATGAATGTTTCTCATTAACAGGAAGTGAAATCTTGAATGAAGAGTTTGTTCTTATAACTAACTAATGCATAAAATTGTCATAAAAAGTAAATATTGTTTTTGTTGTACTGCCAAGTTTATTACGCTGGGGCAAAGAAAATATTGGTCAAGGTAAATTCCCCTCATTAACCAATGGAGGAGCAGAGGAATTTCACCGCCAGATTCACCTGGAACTGCCCACAATTCAAAACACATGATCAGTGCAATATTGTAATTTATACGCAGTGATGTCACTGCAGCATAGAGGGGTTTGATGCAGATTGAACAGATTTTACACATTTTATCTGTTCTGAAACATGTTGCATGCTTTTCTTTCATTCATTGGTTGCCTCCCATGACAACATTTTATTTATTTTATTTTTAATACAGAAGAAAATTATCACACGTCTATAGAAAACATAGAGAGCGGTAACAAAGAAGAGTACAGTCACAAACAGCAGCGTCCGATCTGTAGCTACACTTCATGCTGCCATTGATCCTTCGCAGATCGATTAGCTTGATCAGGCACTCGCTCATCCATCCGTTCCCTCGTATCTTCTCTCAGCAGAGCCGTCCAATATCATGCTTGGTGCAGCCCTGACTGCAGCACATTCCTGCCAGACCCCCGGAGATGCTCCTGCTGTGACGCCACAGAGGAGTGGCCAGACGGCGGAGCCGGGGAACCACACCTGCTGACACATCATCATAATTATCATCATCATCATCTTCGTCCACCCAGAATGAAGTGAACGAAACACACCTGTGATGCCAGGGAATGTGCTGGGAACATCTGATGGACTGGTGACCCCCTCGTACTCTGCTGGTCTGGAGGAGAGGAGTGAGAGCACCCTGGAGAACCCAGCCCACCTCCTCCTCCACTCAGGGTCCACCGGTGCGACATGAGGCTCCAGATCCTCAACCTGAAACTGAGGCTCTTGAGGACTCACTCTTCTCATCCTCATCTGAGAGCGAGAACCCAGTGTATCCATCAGAGGAACGAGCGAAGACACTTGAGTGAGAGGAGTTCCATCCTCAGAAGACAGAGCCTGATCCAGCCACTCAGCACCTGCAGACATCATCATCATCAGCATCATCAGTTTCCTTCATGTAAAGCTCCCTCGTGGAGATGCTGAATCAAAGTGTGTGAGCTGGAACAGGAATAGCTGAGGATGCTCTGAACGGCTGAAGCAAGATCAGATAATATGGCTACATACCCTCAGCAGGTGAGTTTTCCCGCCTCCAGCGTGAGCCCCCGCAGGTGAATATGACGGCGCGGATGAACTCCCGCCCACACAGCTTGACTCCGAAATCCCGAGGGAGATCTGGGCTCACACACTTGCACACGCTCGCGGAGAGCAGCAGCAGCAGCAGCAGAGGGCACACTCCAGACATCCCGAGCGAGGGCGAGAAAGAGAGAGAGAGAGAGACTGAATGCTCTTCGCCGGCTGGCGAGGCTTTATACACACACCCTCAGTGACGTCACACACACTACTCCTCAGACACACACTCCTCTAACACAAACTCTGAGCGCTTTAAACCATCCTCCGATGAGGAACCCACAGCAAACAGAATGTGAGCATCCTTCAGCGCAGAAAAACCCAGGGACAGTACCGCGCTGCAGAGAACCGGCACAGTACAGCATTCGACACACGACCAGAGGCTGGGACCATCACGACGACCTGCAGCAGAACATGCGAAAACAAAGCTAAATACGAGTAAAATCAAAACACACCTGTTTAATTATAAAAAGATGTTTATTTGGTTTGTATTGATTGATCAGAAATCATCACAGAGAGCCTCCTCACGTTACCGAGAAACCCACACAGCGGAACACTTCCTTAGAACACAGCGGCGTCCGGCGAGGGAACGCTGCCCACGTCTAAACAAACATTTGGCAAATAATGTGTGAATGAATAAAACAATCCGTTTCCACCAGGGTTTGGGGCATCCTGGCAGGGCGTGGCACCAGGGTTCATTTCTCCAGCAGAGAGGCGAGTCGCGATCTCTCTCGCCGAGTTTTCTCGATGCTCTCGTAGGTGGGAGAACCGTGAGGAAGGTTCAGTCGATCGCTCTCAGAAACCATGATGCTCTCTGCCTCCGCTGCAAACACACAGACGCACACACACACACCCAGCACTGATTGGCTGATGGTCTTAAGTGCAGGTAAAGTAGATCCAGCCCTGACAGGAGCTCCCCCACAGCTTCTGTGAGCCTAGAGAGAGATAGAGTGTGTTCGTGTGTGTGTGTGTGTGTGTGTGTGTGCGTGTGTGTGTGCGTGTCATCCACCTCTGATCCGGTGGACGAGCGTCCCGTACGCAGCGTCGACTTGATACGCCAGGATGAAGCTCAGAGGAACCACAGGACCCAGCAGGACCGGATTCCTCCGGCGGATCGCTCTGTACACAGATCCGAGTCAGTCGGGATTCACTTCCTTCCACGGCGAATCACTGACTCACAACAAATCAAACTGAGCCGAATCGCTCTAAACAAAGTCAATGTGTGTTTCAGACCCGAGGGTGAGGCCCAGTGTGGCCACAATGTAGAAGGAACCAAAGTACTTGAGCATCTCTCTGGAGGACGAGATCATGAGCGCCACCTGTCGCTGACGCATCTGATCCTGCATCAGCAGCTGACGCTCCAGCTACACACGACACAGAGAGAGAGAGAGAGAGAGAGAGAAACCGTGAGACCCACAGAAAAACATTTCTATAATCACTTCAGTTGCTCTGCGATGGACTGGTGACCTGTCCAGGGTGTGCCCCCACCTCTCACCCGATGCGCACCGGCAGACGAAAGGGAATGAGCGGGTTGGAACATGAATGAATGAATGAACTTCAGTTGCTTTATGATGTTGAGGATAAACATCTGGGATCACATGGACGGCCATTACGAAACCTCAAAAGTCAACAATGTAAAATATCTTCAGGTTATTTCTGAGGATGAACCCACATGGAGCAGAGAAACCATTCTTCATGTCTTTCCCCTGAACAAATCTAAAAGTGTAGAGTTCAGCTCTGGCTCGTCTGACATGGAACGACCCTGAGCAGAAGGGTTTGATTGGCTCTTGACGAGCCGCTGTGTTAATTATCGCCTGTGTGAGGAGTGAACGACTGAACACCAATGAGCTCCGCGGTGATTTACGTCAGTCTGTGTGACGGACCGGATGAGAGAGAGAGAGAGAGAGTGTGTGAAACACACGTGTAACGAGTCAGGCAAGTTAAAGATCGGGTCGAAGAGCTTCCGCTCGCATTCAAAGCAACCTAATTAAGATGCGCATATGCTAATGAGCACTGCTGAATAACAATCAGATGCTCAAGCCCTTTATAATCATTAACAGGCTTCAATAATGCTCAGAATGAGAGCTGACTCCAGAGAACAGGTGGAGCCTGGATGGAGTAGAGACTCAAGAGGTGATGAAGTCAAGACTCTGGTGGAAATCAATGACATTTACCGCAAATGCCACAAGTGATGTCTTCTGGATGTGTCACTAATGCTAGGGTGACAGCTAATGCTAACGTGAGCGTGATGGAAATCTGACAGATCAGATCCAGTCAAAGCGAATCAATGACCTGATCACAATCCCCGAGAACAACAATGAAGCAGACGCCAACAGTGAAGCGAGGAACAGGAAGTACAGGGAACACAGAGCACACACCTGCACTAGACACGAGCGTTTGGATTCGCTCGAGAGCTCTTCTTCAGTCTGGGCTCAGGCCAGTTGTTCTGATCGGCTCAATGTGCTCTGATTCGGTCGGCAGTTCTGACTCGAGGGCTGTCGAATCGTCCTCAGCCATTAGGAAAATCTCTCCGAGTCAAACAGAGCAGAGATGATGGACGCTGCTGCACAGAGCCTGTAATTTAAGCGTCTCGAACCTGAGCGCAATTACCATGTCGTGATGGTCCATCTGAAAGCAGCGGAAGCGTCCGGGAGAAATCAACAATGAGAGTTTGACAGAGTAATGGGTCACACGCAGCCATCATCACTCTCCTCCTGTCCATTAGCCTCTCCACCCTTCACAGATGTGATCTCCAGCGAGGAGAACATGGAGCTCAAGATCTGAACAGAGTTTAACTTCTGCTCAGAACAGTGTACAGGCGTTCCAAGCATCTCCTGGAGGACAGCCGTTCCGGTTTTACAGTCCATCCTCTGCTTGAGGGCGACGCGAGTGTAAGCAATTATGGGATGAATCCCATCCTTCTCGTTGCTCTGGTTTATAGCCTCGTTTATTGCTCCACGGTTTCCTCCGTTGCTCGATACGTGTGTGTTTATCTAGAACTCATGCTATACACACACACACACACTGACCTTTGAGAGTGAGGCATAACCAAGAACCTCTCTCCATCTCTCTCACACATACAGATGGATGTCTCTCCTGGAATCTGAAATGATTGATGATGATCCACATCTTGCTGGAGGACCTAAATGACCTACTGTGTGTTACAACGAAAGCGAGGGTTTAACGAATTCTCCAGAAGTAGAAACCTCAGGCCGAGAAGAACGAGTAAAATAAAAGAGTTTTCTCGTTTTCTCAAATCTCCTGAGATACTTCTACAGCGACATACAAACGCCTGACTGTGAAGAGAAGGAACCCAGGCACCTGCATCCGTGAAGTGACGAGCATGAACTCTTGCTGCTTCTGCATGCTCTGATCCATGGACTTTGAGAGCAGGAAACCCATCCTTGAGCAAACACACAGACAGATGAACAACATTTCACAAACATTCTTATAATAATAATTATTATTAATATTAATATTATTATTAATAGTCGTAGTTTTCGCGGTCCCCTGCTTCCCATCATAATTATACTGAGCAGTGTTTCAGTTTCTCTGTCTCTACTCTGAACATTGTTTCCGCTTCGGCGGCAGGGCTCAGCATCAGATCGTGGAGAGTATGCTCATGTTTCTGAACTTTCTCTGAAAGGCTCAGCTGCAGACCGGAAGTGAAGCGGTCGGTAAACGGTTAGCGGTCGCGGTGATCAGGAATCTCAATCGGTGTCGTACCTCTTTCTTTCTCCCGGTTTGACAGCAGCACCTTTGCGAATCCAAGGACACGCAACCCCTGCCCCGAGCACGCCAGCACGCACGTAATGACGTCACAGTAAAAACTCGATGCTTATAGGCTGCTACGCACTGACGTCATGAAAGTGAAGGTTGTCGATTTCCGCATTTTCTTTAAACGTGTGGTTGAATAAAGTGCCTTAAAATACAGTTAACTATTGGATTAAACACGTTAATGTAACGTTAAGAAAACTCAACTTAGGTCAAATAAACGGGCTCGAACATTCTGAGAAATGTATTATCTTAACAAAAAGGTGAGCATTTACTTAAAATGACAAACAGTAAAAGACATTTCACTTAAAATATTTTAAGCGTTGACTAGCTCGCATCAGTTCCATTTCATCTCTCTGAAATGTGACATTTATGACACCCCTGGATAGATTTGTAAGCCAAAGCTATTTCTTTTCCTAAAGATAAATAGGAGCTGTGTTGGTGTTTAAAGATGTTCTGCAGACCCCCAGCTCGTGTCCCCAGACTGCAGCGCCCCCACTGAGCACCAGACGAGCCTGCAGCACCGCAGGAGTTTATTGTTTCAGGATCAGGGACAGGAAAGACATCGGGAGAAACCATGAAAACAGCAGATTCCCGTAGAAACATGGCATAGATATCTTCATATTTACAGGCTCATAATTACACGGGAGACAAGTGTACAGCGCTACAAAATATGTACAGACCAGAGATACACACACGTGAAAGCAGAGTACAAACACAACTCGTACTGTACAAAACATACAAAACAACCGAGTGGAAAGAAGAGTGAGTCCCTCCGAGTCGAGGTTATTCCTGAAGGCAGTGGGACCTCGCCGGTGAAGTGCTGAGATCTTTGGCCCTTGTAGTGTTTCTTGATGAAGACGAGACACAAACTCACATCTGGAGACAAAGAGCAAGTGCAAGAACACCCTCTCACCCAGGCTTCCATCCACAAGCACTACAGCGACACACCAAACAGTTCTCCCGTTTCTCTCTCAGTGCACCTTCGTAATAACGAGATCTCAAGGGAGGCGAGAACAGACCTATCAAACATCTCAAATAAACGTTTCAGTGTCTGGATTCACTGAACAGTAAAGAACATCTGCCTGCTGTTGTGCCCAGAGCAGACCTGAACACGTCCTCTACATCAGGAGTTACCGTGATCTAGCCCCAGCTGTTTCAGTTTTACTGTCCAAACCCTGTGCATGTCTCCCCCGGCCGAACGCAGCTGAAGCATCAGCCCAGCAGACTCCGGAATCGGAATCAGAGATCTCAGTCCAGGTGAGGATGCGACGGTCACTGCGGCGATCTTCAGAAGAGGCCCTTGGCGATCTTCAAACCCTTCTGCTTCATGCGCGGCAGTGTGGAGCTGGACACGTGCTTGTTTCGACCGGCTCGTGGGAACCCTCGCCTCTTCAGGACAAAGTCATAGTTGGCGGTCGAGTTCATGGCGTAGAACACATTGGCGTTGTCTGGAATCTTCAGTTCTGTGAGGGAAAAGAGAAGCATTCAGTCACTCTCTGGTGAGCCCTTCTCTGAAGATCCTCCTTTTCTAAGTGCCGCGTATTTAACAGAATATTTATCATAAACCACGTCTTTGAAGCCAATTTTCAGTCTTCCCCTAACCTTTGCTTACCCCTGCTCAGTCAGCAGAGCATTGAAGCAAACCCCAGGGAAAGCAAGAATTAGCGGAAATCAGAAAAGCCAAATGCATAAATGTAAATGTTTGGTTCCTAATGGAGGAAGGCTGCTCCCTGGGGAATAACCAGGCGCTGCCCTCAGAAGTGAGATGTTACACAAACGAGTCAGACGGATATCGACGGTTAGGGTTCATCTCAGCAGGTTTGTTTGTAATCATTCCGGTTGTTGTTCATGACGACTGACCCTTGTCCTCCGTGATCTTCTGCAGCAGCTCGTAATCCTCCACTCGCTCGCGCTCCAGGTTGTGTTTAACCATGGCTTTCCTCACCACCGCCGGCGTCTTGTCCTGACTCGTCACCTGAAATACAAGCCAGAGAGAGAGAGAGAGAGAGAGAGAGAGCAGTTGTGGAGCGGCTGCACGAGAGACGGATGTGTGAGTAACAGAGAACGCTCTGGATCTCACCAGGATGCTCTTGTACATGTTCCCGGTGATCTCCTCCTCCAGGCTCACTCTGATGATGCAGCAGTCGTTCATCTGCTGGTTGTACAGCGGCAGAGACAAAGACGAGTAGCTCAACACTGTACCGGACGAGACGCCACCAGAGACTGAGCGCTTGTGCGAGCGAGAGAGGGAGAGGAAGTGAGAGAGCGGAGCAGGTGACACCGATGACAAGGAGGCACCAGCAGAACCAGATCCAGATCCCAGAGCAGATGAGTCGAGAGAGGTAGCCTCCCAGAACTGCACAGAAGGGGGAGGGGGGGTGTTGGGGGTTGTCATGCCAATAAAGCCATTACTGAACTAAAGTGAGAGGTTTGTTGTGATTCCTGTAGATATGATTGTGTTTTTTAATCTACTACTTTTGGCTGATCCCAGTTCAGGCCTCGCCACGGCAAATCATCTGTTTCCACCTCACTTGAACTATTGCCCGCACGTGGTGCTTGAGCTCCACTCTGTTGCACTTCTCAGTTTCAACACTAGATGGAGCCAGTCACAGAAAAGGTGCTTCTCCATTAAACAAAATTAAGCAAAGAAAAATATTTACCACGAGGCACCAGAAATGGCAGCACCAAAGAAACGAAAGATAGCAAGTGAGTGTAGAATATTTCTTTAATGAAATCAACGGAAAGTGTGTTTGATTTTCAATGAAGATGTTGCCGTGATGAAAGAGTATAATGTCCGTCGGCACTATGAGACCAAGCATCAGAGCTGCGATGCGTACACAGGCGACAGAAATTCAAGCAAATGCCAGCTAGCCTGCAAGCTCAACAACAGTTTTTTTTCGTACTAACAAAATACAAGAAAACGCAACAACAGCAAGCTATGAAGTCCGTTCTCAGACGGTGATTTCATAAAGCTGTGTCTCATCAAAAGGGTACTCTAGCACTCTGTGGTGCGCTGGCTCATCCGTGGCTCTTTGCTGCAGCGCTTTTATTCGCTGAGATCAGAAATCGACTAGTTTTTGAAAGAGAAGGGGTGACCTCTTCATGAACTGAGTGTCCCTCTGTGGCTGGAGGACCTGGCATTTTTAGTAGATCTCACTCATCATCTGAATACACTGAACAGAACCTACGAGGCAAAGAACAGCTGTCTGTCACACCCATATGAATGCTGGAGGGCAAGTATGCTTCTGTAATTACATCTCTCGTGACAGAATTCAACCAGCGTTTTCAAGATTTTTCTGTCATTGAAAAACAAATCAAGCAGTTCTCGACCCCCTTCCTGGTGGATGCAGAAGAAGGTCTGCAGTGAAAACGGATCGAAATGCAATGTGACGATTCTCTGAAGAGTCAACATCAGCTTCTCTCCCTCCCCAGAGTTTGGATCTCTGATGAGACGCCACGCAAAAAGAATGATGAGCCTGTTCAGACATTTGTGAACAAACATTTTCAATTAGAACAAAGCGGCCTGAGATCCAGAATAACTGATGATACCATCTCTGTGAAGTCCTTCGTGTCTCAACCACCAAACTTTCTCCTGACATCCCAGCCATCCTTCAATCCAAAGGACAGCGTCACTGCTCCCACTGAGGAGCAATGTTCTTCACATTACTGGCGAGGTAGAAATACACACAGTAATCATGTGTCGCTATGTCACCTCTGTGTGTGTGTGGCCCGGGCCTCACCAAAAAAACTTTGGACACCCCTGCCCTAAATACTGAAACTCCTGCACCTTCCTGACCTCAGCCCCCTGTAACCTCACTGTTGTACTTCCCTCGCTCTCGTTCAAACACATGTATTCCTCTTCTTTCTAGAGCTGACCTCCAACTTTCCAGGTGTTCCTGGAATCAGGAGAGGGAGGAAGAGAGAGAGAGAGAGAGAGAGAGAGAGAGAGAGAGAGAGAGAGAGACTGTATTTGTTTCATCCGATTGGCTGGGGGTTACCGTGTGTATGAGTTCTGATGAGGCGCTGCTCTTCCTCGCGGCCGATCGAGGGTGTTTTACCAGAGGTGTGGAGCTCTGAGAGAAGAGATGGAGCAGAGACTCGATCAGAGAGAGAGAGAGAGCGAGAGCGAGAGCGAGCGAGAGAGAGAGAGAGAGAGAGAGAGAGAGAGAGAAAGTTGATTCGATTAATCATTTTTACAGACTATTATATACGTGTGTTTGTGTATTTTATTTAATTTTACATTAATTTGCTTTTGGGAATTTGGGGAGAGAGAAAGAGAGAGAAAGAGAGAGAGAGAGACACCTTTCTGTCCAGGGCGTCAGGCGACTCCGAGGGGAAGCTGAAGTTCTGCTCGTCCAGGTCAGAGCTGCTGGAACCCGCAGAGGTGACGCTCAGAGAGTCACACACGCCGGCGTCGCACACACTCACACACACACTACCGGGGAAACGCAGCTGCTCGAAGGACTTGGAGTGTGTGCTGCTGCCTGACGAGCCGCTGCTGCCACATGGCGGCTCCGAGGAGCCCATCGGCTGCCGGCTGGAGGAGGCACATGGCTTCAGATCTCAGTTCAACACAATTCCGTCAGGGTCATGCCCTGGTTCAGATCTTCAATTTTAGCCGTATTCGGCACGACCGTGTTCTATCTGGAACGTATGGAGCCTCGACTCGCTCGCCCCTGAATAAACACAGCCCTGCTTTCGTCTCATCAGATCACAAACAAACTCATCATGTCGTCGTTACGCTCGGTACTCAGACGGGGAAAAAGGACATTCGTTGATTCTCAACAGCAGTTCAGAAACAAGGTAACGGCACTCACTCGCTCCAGCGCTTCATGATGCCCGAGCTCTTCTTGGCACGCAGCGTGTTCGAAGCGGATTCGGAGAGAGGCTCGATCTCACAAGACTGACTGTAGCTGCGAGACACAGACACGCTTGAGCAGGAGCACAGGGGAGAGGGAGGGAGAGGGAGGAGAAAGGTACCTCTCCTCGTCAGAGAGCTTCTCCACACTGTAGAACCAGGCGCCGAACTCTGGCACGCGCTGGAAGTTGTAGTTGTTACAGGCCAACTGCAGCAGCTTGATCTGAGCGATCACCTCGAACTCCTGCAGAGAACCAGACAGCATCAGACAACTCTACACTACAGTGTGTGGCGATGCTCTGCCTCACCTTCCTCCTCTTCTCAAAGTTGATCAGTCCACCCTGAAACGGAGACAAACCCTTTATTGTGATTTAGGTTCAAAAATCTTCTTCAGAAAGTCCCAAGCAGATCTTCCACGGGACTGTGTTTAGCATCGGTGTCACAGAGAGAGAGAGAGAGAGACTAACCTCCAAAAAGTCCTTCATGGCAGTGTCCATCATGACGAGGTCCGTCAGGAAGGTTCCCAGGTACGGGATGGTCCCCTGCATCACACTCTGGAGAAGCAGAGCACACAGTCAGGAGGTGAAAGATGATGAAACACACGGATCGAGCTGCTCACCAGGTCCCTCTGGGGCTGCTGCCGCTTCTGACTTCTCTTGGGGTTCAGCTCCAGGGTTGCAAACTTAGAGGTTCCCTCCTAAAACAGAGGAAAACCGGATAGTTTACAAACCTCAGGATCCACAGCCTGTCTGCAGATCAGTTCCAAACATTTGAACAGGGAGCAACAGGAGCTAAACTCCACAGTCCATCTCTAGTTCAGAGACCCGCCTCCAGCTTCATGAAGAACAAGTGAGCAGTTCATGTACGTGTGTCTACCCTGACTAGCAGCTCCCGGCTCAGCGAGTGGTTGTTCTCATCAGAGAAGATCTCGCTCAGCTCCTGGAAGGTCCTCAGGTTCTCCCTGGACACCTCCTCCCAGGTTCTCTTGAGCCGGTGTATGGAGTTACACTGCAGCGCTGAGAGGACGGCTCGTAGCGAGGAGAAGTTCTTCAGAAGACGACAGGCCTGCAGCACACAGACAGCATCATCATCATCATCATCACCTCAGCTCTCTCTGGGCTCCTCCGTAGTTTCTCTCCTCGAATCCTCCAATCAAGCCTTTGGTTCAAGAGCATGTCTGAAGATGCTTGAACTCGTACTCCGTTGAGTTCAGTTCAGTCCAGTGGTTCTGTTGATGCTCATAAACCAGAGTCGGTCTGGTTCAGGAGAGCAGATCGGATCTCTCTGCTGCTGTGGAAGAGCATCTTCAGGCATGCTCAGATGGAGAACCAAAGACCAGGTGGATCGGGCTCATGAGACACACAGGAAAGGATCTACAGCTGAACTCTAAAGCGGGAGGGAGTGAGTGAGTGAGTGAGTGAGACCGACCCGTGCCACCTGTATCCAGTGCTCTGTCACGCGTGCTCTTCGGCGGAGCATGTGCGTCCTGAGGATGCTGGCGATGACCGTGTGAGTGACGCGGTTGAACTGCCTGACGGTGGCTCTGATGGTCGGCGCCAGATCCTCCTTCCCTTTCTTGTCTCTCTGGGACCAGATGCTGCCCAGACAGTGGTAGGGCACGACGCGTTTGAACAGCTCCTGCTCTCAGACAAACACACTGAGTCATTCTGAACGGAGTTGATCTGAACTGCACCGAGTCATTCTGAAGTGAAGTCGGCTGAAACGGAACTGATTCAGACCAAATTTTACTGAATCATTCTGAACTGAACCTCACGAATCTCATGGAACTTACAGCATCCATTAGTGTGAGCTGCTCTGCAACCACTGTGGGGTCAAAGGTCATGAAGTCAGGGGGGTCATCGCCGATGGAGCCATTCTCCTGGAGAAGCGGGAAACAGTCCTGCTCCAACACTGCTCACAGACACAGGTTCAGATCAAGAACTTTGATCAGAGGATTACTCTAAGATCAATTCCTTGGGCTGACAAATGATTTTGGCTCACCCCGGTGCTGCAGCTGCTGGCGAAACTGACCCAGCAGGTTGCAGGCCCTTCGCTCCAGGTCCGAGCCGGGGAAGTTGATCTGCAGATAGTGGATCAGGCGTCGCAGACAGGAGAAATCTGGAGGCTTCCAGAAATCCTCAGAGTACTGATCCAGCCAGGCCCCCAGGATCGAAGAGATAGTGCTGCAATGATGGAACATGCCACAATAATTCCAACACCTTGTGCTCAGGATAAGCCCCAGGACTGGGGTTAGGTGATGGGATGGGGTGATGGGAAGCAGAAGATGGACCACTGGGGAAGGGGTGATGGGTTGCATTGGAGGTGATGAGCTGCTCTGTATACAACATGATTCTGCTGACACAGGGTTCTCCTCATCTAAAAGCTGTCTGAGGTCCACTTGGGGGGGGGGGTTTAGAAATACATCAAAGAGTCATACTTTCTGAGCTCGGTCCGTTCCTCTGGCGTCAGCCTGCGGGAGCCCGCCGCCGGCTGCTGGAGCTCAGCATACCTGTGAACGAGTTCAGACACACTTTCACGACATGCACCTGATGACAACCGAGAGAAGCCACGCATGTGAGAAGCATCACCTGTTCAGCAGCAGGTCCAGCACTTCTCCAGTGGTGCTGAAGGTCCTGTAGGTGCAGAGGAAGATGTGCGTGTACGTCGAGTCGTTTCCTCTGAAGGCTCTGAGCATGTACTCCACCAGCCGCTCCAGCGTCCCGCCCTTGATCGTCCGCAGGGTGTGTGTGTGCGAGTGTGGTGGGTCCGAGTGCTGAGGGTAGAGATGAAGCTTCCGGAAGGAGATGCTGAACACTGCCCCGTCCTCCACCTCCTCACACACCTCCTGACTCACACTCTGGAGAGAGAGAGAACATGGAAAACACGTTCATGAAGAAGACACATGTGCCTTCTTCGAGGAGAAGAAGTGGCTGCCTCCCGCACGCTCCGCAGCCTGAAGCCAGACCGGTCACCGAAACCAGTGTCACAAGCGACGCCACCTAACTCACCGTGAAGGACTGGATTTTACAGGTGAGACCAAACATTGCAGGTGATCACGTGATCTGATATACAGCACAGGGGAAACAGAAGAAGCACAGATGATGATCTGCCACAGCGCTGCTCTCTAATGCCTCGCTTGTGTGTGAGCATGAACCGGCGGCACTAGCTGGTGGAACCCACTGCACAGTGTTTCCTGTTTTTGATGTTCTGCTGAGAATAAACGATTAAAAAGTGCCGGGACAGGACACAGGTGTAGGGTGACCCTCTTCCGGCTCCAGCGGGGACCTTGCTCCTCACTCATCCACCCACAGCCTCAGAACCGGAGTAGCTTCTGAAGGTCCACTTCCTTCATCCTCATCCTCACGCACACAACTGCGAATCAATGACTGACTTGAATCCAAACGATTCACAAACAGGCCACGGTGGCAAAAGCCCGTCCGAATCAGGGCCCAGGAGTGAACACCGAAGCGATCCGGACCCAAGAGCTTCTGTTGACGGGTGCTGCGTGGACCGGAAACAGGTGTGCTGATCCCCCCGGGGAACCACGGAACAATAAAGAGAGCACGTACCTGCGACTCCAGCATCATCATCTTCATCGGCTCAGCATCAGCATCTTCCTCAGTCCCTTCACCCCTCCATCGCGATCGGCGCGCTCAGAGGTCCGAATCTGGCATCCTCGAACCGAGTCACCTGGAGAAGCCTTCCGTGATCCGGAACTCAATCGCGATCAGACCCGGTCGAAGCGCGGAATAGCTGCCCGGTAAAGCGTCCGTTTATCCTCTGCATCTTTCACAATCCGCTACACAGCGCGGGAATCACCGAGACGCCTCCATCCCGAGATCAGATTCAAGATGGAGGCGATGCTGGGATCGATCCGCGAGGCGACGGTTCCGAAGCGCGGGCCGGCTGCTGATCGGTTCACCGGATGTTCTCGCTTCAATCCATCCTTCTTTCACCGCCCCGCGACGAACACGTCTCGCGTGCTTCCATCAGCACCGGAACCGGGACCAGTCCGCTCAGCCTTTCAGAAGAGCTCCGTTCGAATGTGGTCCGAATCCTCCCGAAGCTCCGGATCAGGGCTCATCCCAGCTCCAGTCCCGCGCAGGGTCCGGTTCCGCCCCGTGTTGTTGTCGTCGTTCCGATCCCGATATGGGTTTGTGGGTCTGCGGCGGAGGGCGTGAGCGCGCAGAGGATGACGTCGTTCAACACACTACCGCGGTCACGTGACTCCGGATGCAGGCCGAGTTTCCATGGAAACAAAGAGATGCTCCCAGCACATCCGTGTGTTCTGTTCTTAAGGAGTAAAAGGTTTCGTTTAATCATCAGAAACAGATCGTTGTTGTAAAGGGGGAGTGAAGCACAGAGACACGCGTCATGAAAGCTCTTTATTGTACATAAGCAGTCACCAGCTCCTCTTGAGCTCATGGAAAACATCTTCACATGCAGCAGGGGTTCCGATCCCCCGGATTCCTCAACATTCAGAGAGGCATCCGAGTGGCTCCCGAGGTCGGATCCGGATCTTCTCTCGGGTAACATGAGACCGGGTCCGCTTCAGGAGGAGCTCGCTGGGTTGATCCTGTGGAAGCAGGAGATGACTGTGTGGCCTGGGCTCGTGGTCAGTAAAAACACTGTGTGCCGGCGGTAAAACAAAGGGTTCGACCGTGATTAACCACTGAGTTTGAGCCAGAGATGCTGATCAAACCAGATCAAAACTGAACCTTCAATCAATAAATCCACAAACAGAGAAAGAAAGAAACCAAACAACGATTGATTCGGGCGCTGCCCAGCTCTGGCTCCACAGGAGAACCTCAAAACCCACCGGAGAGTCAGTGTGTCCCCCTCCTGCTCTCTCTCTCTCTCGCTCGCTCACTGGTAGGTAGGTAGTTACATCACACTGTCAACAATCATTACATAGAGGCGGAGTTAAAAGGGGGTGGGTGGGGACCAGGAGTGGCTGAAGTAGGCGGTGCCTGTCAGGGAGTGTTAAAAGTCAGTGTGGGCAGGGCCTCTAGGAGTCATCCTGGAGTTCTTTAGCTCTGGAGAGGATGGTGTGAACCTCAGAGATGGGATAGTCCTAAGAAGAAGAGAAAGGTCAGCACAAGCGAAGGAGAGAGAGACAGAGAGAGAGAGAGAGAGAGAGAGAGAGAGAGAGTTACCTGCAGAAGCCTCATGTTGGAAGTGAAGTCCCCTGCCAGAAGCTGATCTCGGATCAGTCTGAGGAAACACACACAGCATTAGTCTGATGTCCAAACATCCTTCAGCACAGAGGAGACGGAACATGAGCTAGAGCAGAGCCGGAGCATCTCACATGAGCATAGCGCAGCACACGGGGATCAGGAAGTCGAATCGTTCGCGATGGGAGAAAAGCGAATCCCAGATGCGGATCACCTCCGGCAGAAGAAACTCCTGAGAGAGCAGCAGAGTGAGCCACCGAAAGGAGAAATACTGCGGACGGATGCACTGCTCCACCTGAGCGAGGAGAGAGAGAGAGAATAAAACATAATGCATCGTAAAACACCCCCCCCCCCCTTTAGAGACGACCCGCACTCAGAGAACTTCCTGTGGCTCAGTCAGTGGAGCAAAGGTCATGGGAAATAAGAATTAACAAATTGTGCTTGAAATGCGAATCTACCGAATGCATAGATCAAAATTTATTAATATATATGTATTACATTACGTTTTTTTTTTTTTTTAAATGGACTTAATATTTATATACATATAAATGTGCAAATACGTTTTTACATCGTTTGGCAACACACTCCATTCGGTCATGCCAATGAAGCTAGATTTAAAGTGAATAGAATTGAGAGAGAGTGAGGGGGGGTTAGGGTTAGGCACCAGTCTGAGGTGCAGCTCGGGGTCTCGCTCCTGCAGCGTGTTGAAGACCCTCTCCATCTTGAAGCTGATGCCGCACTGCGAGTCGTCGAGGCTCTTGATGAAGTTATCTCTGTTCTCAGACATCAGGCTGGTGAAGCAGAAGAAGGTGTCGGCCTCGGCGTGCTCTGCAGAAAGAACATCCAGACTCAGGGAGCAGCCTGGACTCGTGCGGATCTATGGTGTGAATGTGTGCCTCACCCCTCCACTCTTCTTGGGGGTCTGTGGCAAAGGTGTAGTAGATAGGTGCCAGGATCTCATTCATGCCCTGCACGTAGGCAATGCCCGGGTTGAGTTTGGCGTAGATAAAGAGGATTCGCTCCAGTACTTCCCAGTGAGCCTCGCAGCCGTTGGGAAGCACCGCATACTCACTGGAGGGGTACAGCGTCAGAGACCTTCCCGGAGAACTCACCTGAGGAGGAGCAGAGACGCACCTGTAACCTGCTGAGCGAGTCACACGACAAACCCACTCACATTAGTGACTCCACTGCGGTTGCGATGCACCGTCTGGGCCTTGAGCGTGGTTTGTTCGACGCGCCGACGTAGTGTTTCGTACACATTTTGCGGATCCAGAATCAGCTGCGAAGGGAAATCAGTCGCTCGCTGGAAGAAGGCCATGTCTGGATACAAGCGCCTGGAGAAGAACATCTCTATATCATCACCGTCACAACTTTTGTTTCCATCACTGTTTTCGTCACCGCTATCAAACACGAAAACTCCGATCAGTTATGCTTTGATCTTTCAGAGTAGTTTCTCGAACCGTGCTTGCGTTTGAGGGAGAGTCGGTCAGTGACGCACCTGACATCTTTATCGATCTGCAGCAGAACCTCGTTGTCTTTAAAGTAAGTGTTCCAGCGACTGTCTGGGCTGGGGTTCAGAGGCTGAGAACAGAGAAAAGCCATCACCATCTGAGCCAGTTGATATTCTCGGAAAGGTTCTTGGTCACTCACGTGATCCTCCAGCGTTACGTCCTCTCTGGAAACTCCAAGGCTTGCTTTAGCAATTCCAGGCTGAATGATGAGCTCTCGCACAAACTGAGCGTAGAGATCCCTGAGATACACACGGGGCCAGAAGAAGAAACTGAGCGTGAATGTGAACAGCTTGGGTTCCTGAGCGTGCAAACTCGTTCGCTCTCTCTCTCTCTGTACATGTGTGTGTGTGTGTGTGTACACACCTCTGTTTCTTGAGGGAGCATCCCCACTGCTTCTGATCCAGAGGCAGATAATTCAACAGAATCTGAGAAAAGACAAGAGATCCATCACTCCATCCTTTTACTTGTGTGTTCCTTCACAGTGTTGTGTATAAGGTTTCGATTTAGTTTGAGTGATGTCCAGGGTGTGTGGAGGTTCAGAGACTGACCTTCCAGCACAGAGAGCGAATGCCTCCCTCACACGGTATCCCTGCAACACACACGCACACGTTAAACGCACACACACACACACACACACACACACACACACAAGCCCTTCCCCTTCATACCACTGAAGCAGAGCTCTCTCAGAGCCTTCAGGTCCACTGTCTGTTCGTCCAGAGCCGCAGTGAACTCCTGGATCCTGAGAACACCAGACAGAAAAACTTCAGCACATACAGTAAATTATGAGGATTATTGATTTATCTGCATCATGAGAGTGACATTTGCCATAAGATACCATCCGTTTCTCCTTTAAAGCCTTAATTCAAACACATGCATCTCCTTCAACGAGAGACACAGACAGAAACTGCAATCATCCACGAAGATCTGAGGGTTAAATACTTCTTTTTTGAGCTTCAGAATAGGCAAATACTAATAATTCCCATGACAATATTAATAATATTAGCAAAATGAACGAAACGGGAAATTAAAATAAAGAGATGCAATACATTTTGAAAAAAAAAACCTATTCTACAAATGTAGAATTACTTTCAATTTGTGCAAAATCAAAAGAATAGATTTATTGTCCAGTTTATTATGTGTACATCGCAATCAAATTAGAAAACACCGTGTTTGTGTGGATGGCGTCTGGAGAAACACAACCCGTTTTCTTCCTAAGATTCATCCCAATCCCGAGGCACTACTCTCCCGACACCAGCCACGGCTCTGTTCAGAGCTTGTGTTCTTGAGTTCTTTTTATATTTTTACTACAGTTTATTCTCCCTCCAGCAGCAAACGCGCGCGCGTGTGTGTGTGTGTGTGTGTGTGTGTGTGTGTGTGTGTGTGTGTGTGTGTGTGTGTGTGTGTTTTACTTCGCTCCCGGTGAAACCTACAGCTCATCGACAGCTCGAGAAGATAAACAGAAACTAACTTAGATCCAAAACGCAACAACCGTCTCTGAAACACCGGAGAGAAGAGCCGCGCAAACTCCTCCTCTCCGGCCGGACCCCGCTGCACGGCAGCCGCCGCGGAGCTGTTTCTGCGGGCACTGGTGTAAACAGAGTATTTCTCACCTGCTTCGGTAGGAACTCGACATGTTTGCCTCGTACTGTCACGCGCTACACAGATACAACACGTGCGGAAACAAAGGTCGCAGAAGTTTAGTTCCGCTCCAGCGGCCTCGATCTACAGTTAGCGAAATGGCTCCCGTTGGAATTAAATGTGGGGAAAAACTGACCGTCATTTAAGTTGTGTTTCAATGTAAGCGTCTACACCGAGCAGTGTTTTAGTTTCACCATCTATAACTACCATATATCTTCATTGCCAGTCTCTTTCATCAGACAATTTCTCTCTCTCGTAGCTGGAGTTTCTTCTCCCTGGAAACATCTCAGATGCTTACGTGGATCTCGTGAACGTCACCAAGTTCCTGACAGAAACTCAGCCCGATTAACAATAATTCACACATTACCATCAGCTGCTTACTTTCGTGTTTTGTGAAGGTTCCTTTCTTACAGAAATGTTTTAATTGTGTTACTGAAGAACAGGAGGAAGCCGGATGAGATATGAACGATGTCTTTTTATTGAACAGATGACACTCAGAATGTTTACTTCTTTGAAACACGAGCAGACGCCTCTGGATGCTCAGTGACTCTGAATGAAGGTGTCCTCTGCTCTGATGCTGTATTTCAGGAGCATTAGCTGATCTGGAGAGAATGAGAGAGCTATGCGTCACCTCAGCACCAAACGTCTAATTGAAAACAATACCACGAGATCTAATGAGATCCTCAGCTCTGCAGCTCAGACCAGAGTGTCAGGATCCCCTTTTAAACCCTGTCCGAAGCCCTGAAGACTTTCAAGGTTCCTTGTGAGATTCTTCAAGGCTTCTTATAAACCAGCGCCATGCAGCCGACAGCTCATTACCAGAGAGTCCGACAGAGCCACTCCAAACATGAGAGGATCCTCCTTCTCCCAGAAAACCCTGAGCGTCAGCAGCTCCAGCCGAATGCGCGTTCAGAGTCCGAGCCCGGCCCGTGCCTGCCGTGGAGCCTCTCTGACCCGAGGCCGCCCCGGCTTCCAGGGCCAAGCCGTGGAGGTTGGAACTGAGATCCACCAGCAGCATGCCAATGAGAAGGAGGAGATGCAGGAGCTGAACGTTCGTTTCGCAGGATACATCTCCAAGGTCCAGGCACTGGAGCAGAGGAACGCTGCGCTGAAGGCAGAGCTGCAGGCCCTCCAGGGCCGCTTTAAGGGTGGCCCCAGTGGACTCGCAGAGGAGTACGAGGCCAAATTCAGGGAGGTGCGGGAGCTCATTGAGACTCTGACAGCAGAGAAGGGGGCGGCTGACATCGAAAGGGGCTACTTGGAGGAGGAAGTGGAGGTGTGGAGACTGAAGCTGGAAGAGGAGAATGCAATCAGAGGTGTGTGTGTGTGTGTGTGTGTGAGAGAGAGAGAGAGAGAGAGAGAGACCGTGTGTTCACTGTCAGAACATTGGAGAAATGTTTGGTTCGGACACACACCACTCGGGGAAACGGTTCAGGCCCACGCTCTGCCTCAGGATCCAGATGCACTTTTACTCTGCGTCCAAGAACACAATGTGTTTCTAACACCAAACACCTCCCAAGAGTAGATCTTAGTTCAAAGTAGTCCCTGAAACAGCATTTATTTTACAATTCAGAGAATTTGACCGAACATTTCTTAGAAGACACCAGCATCCTCTTGAACCAAAGCAGAAGTGTGGTTTCTCTGAAAGCCAGTGATGATGTTAACTTTTACTAAACCCGACCCTACCACACCTTCTGAAGTTCACAGCACTCAGTAGAGAGCGGACCTTACGTTACCTTAGTTCTTTCTCGAGATCCTCACAGGTCGCTGCTGAAGGCTCTCAGTCTGATGTGAAATTCCAGATGAATTAAGTCAATAACTCTTAACGGCTCCGCTCATGGCAGATCTTCTGTGTGAGGACTACTCTCTGGAGAGCTGGTGGGATACTCCTGCAGCCTCTTGGGAACAGTGCCTTGTATCCTCACAGCTATTCATCATGGCGTTGTTTATTGAATCGATCCTCCAGTGACTTCTTTCTTACCGCGGTTTTGTGCGTTATCTGAAGATCAAGATCTGCGAGGTGTTCCTCTGATCTTAACTGTCGATATCTCTCCTTAGAGGAAGCTGAACTGATCCTGCGGGAGTTCCGTCAGGACGTGGACGATGCCACCCTACAGAAGGCCGATCTGGAGAAAAGGATCGAGGCTCTCGTTGCAGAGATAGAGTTTCTGAAGAAGCTTCACGACGAAGAGGTTTTGGATCTCCTGAAGCAGATCGAGGAGTCGAAGGTGACTGTGGAGCTGGATGCGGATCGACCCGACTTGGCCCAGTATCTTCGGAACATGCGTGCAGAGATCGAGGCGGTGGCGGCCAAAAATGTCCAGGAGGCAGAGAAGTGGTACAAGGGACGATTCGACACTCTGAAGGAGCAACAGAGCAAACATCAGGACCAGATGAAGACCATGAAGGAGGACATCACCACCTTCCACAACCAGGTAACACTCATGCTCGAGCAACAAAGATGGCTCTCGGTTGACTCCTCTCCTGTTCATCCTTAGGTGACAGACATCCAGAACCAGATTGATAGTCTTCGAGCTCGTAACTCAGCCTTGGAGCAGCAGTTGGAGGAGATGGAGGCATCTCATCTGGAGAGAGCCTCACAGCTGGAGCTGGTAATCTCTCAGCTGGAGCAGCAGCTGTGTGACACCAGGGTGGAGATGGCACGCTACATGCAGGACTACCAGGAGTTGTTGCACATCAAACTCAAGCTAGACGCAGAGATCGCCACCTACAGGAGGCTGCTGGAGGCTGAGGAGAGCCGGCTCGGTATCACAGTCACTCAAGGTACTGGCCAATGAGTGATCGCCAGAACCACTCACTAATTAGCATATTCAGATCCGCACTGAAGGCACTGGTAGATAATCCAGAGCTAGTTTTGATATTTGTGAATGTGTTAAATCTACATCCCGAATTATTCTCTGTTCAGTGTCCGAGGAGAGCAGCTCGTCTGTGTCACGAACCATAGAAACTCACTCCGCCGTCGCCTGAAGAACCAGTGCTCCCAGCTCCAGCTAAAACCACGATCAACAGATCCGGCTAAACCAGACCAGACTCAACAGATCCGGCTAAACCAGACCAGACTCAACAGATCCGGCTAAACCAGACCAGGCTCAACAGATCCGGCTAAACCAGAACCTTGACCCTGAAATTTTTTTTGTTTTTTTTTAATAGATGATATTCCTTGCGTTTGTCAGAAAATCTTATTTTGTGTCTGACTGAAGAAACCACACATTTGAGGATGTTTTGAGGATGTTTTGAGGAATGTTGGAGAACGGCCGTCGATTGATTCTCTGTTACAAGCATCTAGTTTCTCCTCCATTCTGTGTTCTACAAAACGAAACTGTGTTTGCAAACAGAAGTAATTAACTGAGCCACATCCATAAACATTGATAAAGAATATCTGTCACATTTGGAAGCAAAGCATGGATTAAAGTAAAATAACAGAATGTTGTCGTGAGAAATCTTCTGTCAGCAGCTGAAATTAAACGTGCTTCACATCAATCGACTCTGTTTCGTTCTTTATTCTCGGTACGGTACAAACACGGCTCGGGTTCTCCATCAACAGAAGAACACGAGGAGAGCCTACCCGCCCCTCAGGGCGCATCCAGTTACTTCCCAATGTCTGCGGGTGCAAAGAGCACTTCCTGTCCGACAGCTTCACTTCCTCTTGCTCCTCTTGAGGGCCTTCCACTCTCCCTCCTGAGTGGCCAGACTGCCGAAGAGCTCCTTCACCTTCCTCCTCCTCTCCGAATCCCTGACGATGAGAGGACAGCAGATGATTTATGTGCAGAAGCGAGATCCTGCCGTCACTGAGACAGCGATAACATGGCGCACATAAAGCAAGCCGGTGAACCGGATCTGTGCCGGTCTAACGGTTCTGTTTCAGGAACCTGCATCAGCCGCTTTTCATCAAAATACACGGCTGTGTGCAATCACTCGTCCCATGATGCAATGCATGCTAATATAAAGAAGGAGGATCAGACTCAGAGATCGAGCGCCGAATAATCATTGATTCATCTCCCGCTGGGTTCCTTTCGGGGTCACGGGGGTCTCTCTTCGGGAGAGTCGCACTCAAGGGGAGTGTCTCTTATTCAAAAACCCTGACGCGTGTTTATGGCATTGCATGCAAACGCGTTCGGGCCGGCTCCTTCCACGAGCTTCGAATTTAATTCTACATTCGACATTAAAATAAACCAATAGAATTATTAATTACTTTCCGATAAACAAACCATCCATCGGCTCCGGTAGAAACCCATAACAGGGAGGTTTCTTTGATGGTTCCTGTGGAAGCTCCTGGACCAGAGCGTTGGCACTGACCTGCTCATGATGTCCTTCAGCTTCTCCTCGGCCAGGAATCTGCGGTCCTTGCGGATTTCTCGGAGCGCTCCTTTAAACTCGCGCTTGACCCGATACTTCAGCCGCTCGTGCTCCCGCTGCTCGCGAGAGTTGCCGCACTTCTTACCGTACTCCTGACTGCACACAACAAATCAAACGAGAGGAGCTAAAGCTTCGACGGATTATTGTGATGTTGACCTTTATTGAGCTGAAGGCACTCTGAGGAGCTCTGTGACATTTCATTTCCAGTTGTGTTCCTCGTGCCCAGCATTATGAAGATGAAGCACCTCCTCGGCTAAGTACGCATCTAGATGGCTAATGCTAGCAGCACGTGTGCCTTACATCTGAACGATCTTCGGCGTGTGCAGCTTAAGGGCGATGGGTTTCTGCTTCCGGAACACCAGCGGTGCATTCTGGGAAGGAGCCGCAGGAAGAGCCTCCAGCGCCTCTCGATGAAGATCCTGAAGCAGAAGGAGAACGATCGATCGCTAGGTCTCTCCTCTTTATAGAAACACAGGGCTGTGGGGGGCGGGGAGGGTCACCTTTATGGAGTCGGGGTACGTCGCTGCGGGCAGGAGTTGCAGAAGTGCCCTGATTGGCTGCAAGATGTGAGAGAAGGAGGGCAAGTCTCCATAGAGGAGCGTGGTTCTCCTCAGCAGATCCAGAGCGGAGTCCAGCACAGACAGCCTGAGAAAGAGCGACAGACAGCTCAGCCTCCCTCAGGCACAAACCACTACAGGGGAGGTGTTCGATGTACCTGCAGTGATCTGCCTCCACGGTGCTTTTCTCCTCGGGGGAGCATCCCAGAGTCTGCAGTCGCAACCGGAGCCTCCTCCATCCGAGAGCTGCGTCACCATTGGTCAGCAGCAGGAGATCACAGCCCCGCCCCTGCTGCCTGAACGGACTCACCACCGAGTAACCTGGAGAAGAGGAGAGATCAAGTCCGAGTCCGTCTCTGGAGCAGCCCTTGCTCCGGCTGAGCCTCGCTCACCTGCTCGGGGCTTGTCGGGGACGGCCAAGTGCAGCATTCCCGACAGGAAGTTAACGAGCTCCGGGAAGAACCTCCGAGAGAGCGACACACTCTCCAGAGCCAGAGCGCACAGGAACAGGCCCTTGCACACGTCCCGGAGAGTGAGCACGGCGCACTGCAGAGAGAGAGAGAGTGAGGGGGGGGGGGCAGAGAGAGAGAGACAGATAGAGAGGGAGAGTTGCTGACCTTGCTGAGCATCTGGCCAATGAGGAGCAGCGCCGGGGTGCACACGGGGTGCCTGAAGTCTGAGGAGGGGAACAAGAGCAGCGTCACCTTCAGTAGCACCAGCTGCAGACAGACAGACAGAGAGAGAGAGACAGAGAGACAGAGAGAGAGAGAGACGGGTTAACTGAGGCTCAAAGCTGACTGGAGGTGACCGCGGTCTCACCGTGTCCAGCTCTGGCATGGGCGCTCGACCTCTGACCTCCAGGGTCTCGTCCAGGGCATGAGCGGTGTCGCTGATCCGGGTCTGCAGCGCTGCGGCCGCCTCCTCAGGGAACAGCTGACTCAGAGCCTGCATCCCACTAGACAGACAGACAGACAGACAGACAGGTGGATAGACAGCGCTTCTCTACACGAGAGAGAGAGAGAGAGAGAGAGAGAGTGCTGCAGCGAGCGCCAGACTCACGGGACGAGCGCATCCACCGTCTGGAGGTCCGGAGGGCTCCGAGCGCAGAGGAGGCTGACGTGCTCCAGGAGGAACCCAAACAGCTTCTGCTCGGGGGAGAGACGACAGTGAAGACGGTTGCTTAGTTACCAGCCTGTCAATCTTCTCGCCCTTCATCTAAACACTGCGGATGATCTTTCTCTGGAGGAGAGGAGGAACAGAAATATTCTCCCCGATGCTCCCCATCTCATGAGGAGCCAGTTACCACCTGAGAATTCTTTCCTTCTCAAGGGCCAGGTGGAACATTGTGAAGGGGAGAGGGGGCCAGTCGCTCCCCTTCCCTCCTCTAAAATGAACCCTGTTCTGGAGCAAGCCGGGCATCGTGAGGAGGCGGAGAAAGCTCAGACCTGCAGCGTGGCTCTGCTCCTCGAGCTCAGGTTGGGGTGGTTGCTCTTGATGGTTCTTTCCAGAACGATCCGCGTCTGCTCCGAGCTCCGGCCTCCCAACAGAGACCTCAGCTCCTCGTAGCTCTCCGGCGCTGACAGACAGACAGAGAGAGAGAGACAGAGAGAGAGAGAGAGACAGAGAGAGAGAGGTTAGACCTTCCATCCGAGGGTTCCTTGTTCCCTCCTCCACCAGTGAGAGAGAGAGAGAGACCTGTGAAGGTGTAGGGCAGCTCCGCTCGAGCAGCTTCCTGTGCCTCAGTCTTCCTCTCCTCCACATCTTCACCAGCCTGCTGCTCCACCTCCTCATCAGCAGCAGCAGCAGCCTCCTCTTCCTCGCCGTCCTTGTCAGACTCAAGATCACCGTGTGCAGCAGCTTCCTCCTCCTCCTCCTCCTCCTCCTCAGCTTCCTCATCATCAACTTGCTCTTCTTCATCCTTCTCCTCCACACCCTCAACGTTCCACTTCCCGTCCTACAGACAGAGATCCATCAGTTCTGCTGCTCCTCCTCGCTCTCTGATAATCTACCAAGCAAAGAGGGAGCGGGTGATCAAAAGAGAGAGAGACCTTGTAGATGAGGGTGTTGCGCTGGTCTCCGTCCAGCAGAAACCCGTCGTTGATATCGTCAGCAGAGATGTGAGTGTGTTTCTCCCCCGCCTCCTCGCTGTCTCCCATCATTCTCCTCAGCCGGTCCACCTGAAATCAATCAATCGATCGATCAATCTCACCTGCTGGCCTCCATTAGCATATTCTCAACCACGTGTGGTACCTCGAGGTCCTGCAGCCGCTGCCGCTCCTCTCGAGCCACCTCCTCAGCGCTCTTCAACTTCTCTGACGGCTGGGCCTTCATCTCGAAACCCAGCTCCCTCACCATCACGTCATAGTCCTCCAGCTGAGAGACGGAGAGGGGAGAGAGAGAGAGAGAGACAGACGGAGAGGGGAGAGAGAGAGAGACAGACGGAGAGGGGAGAGAGAGAGA
>SRMA01026422.1:97603-113897 GCA_007224835.1 Danionella cerebrum
GGGAGAGAGACAGACGGAGAGGGGAGAGAGAGAGAGACGGAGAGGGGATAGAGAGAGACAGACGGAGAGGGGATAGAAAGAGAGACGGAGAGGGGATAGAGAGAGACAGACAGAGAGGGGGGAGAAACAGACGGAGAGGGGGGGGGAGTCCGCTGGTCAGTACGTTGGTAGAAGCACACTCTCTCTCCCTCTCTCCCTCGCTCGCTCGCTCCCTCACCACAGGTCTCTCGGCCGGATCCATTCGGGGGGGGTTGTGGGACAGGAGGCTGTGGATGCTCCTCCAGTCCTGATCCAGCTTCTCCGTGAGCTCCTGCGCCTCCGAGCGCTCCGCCTGACGCTCCCGCTGCACAAGCACTCAGGGTTAAACACAGGGCTGAATCAGAGGAACCCAAAACCAGCATCTGACCAACACCTTGCTCTGTTTGGACCTGAGGATCATCTCCTCGATCAGCTGCTGGCGGGACCTGGCTCTCTTTTCTCCATCCTCCTGCTCCTCACTGCTCTTCCTCCTCAGCAGTCCTCCTCCGCCACCGAAGTGAGTCTCTGTCAGCTCCGCTACAGAGAGAGCAGGTGTGAGAACCCGGAGAACCATCACAGGAACCTTTTCTTCAGCAGAACCCTGATACCTGAGAGCAGGCCTCGCTCATCCTCGTCGCTCTCGCTCTCCTGAGCTTCTGGGAGCTTCTCCAGCTCCGCCAGAGTCTGCCCAAAGTGAGTGAGCTCCTCATCCTCATTCAGGTTGAACACGTTCTTCTTGTCATGGCCTCGCTGAGAGAGAGAGAGAGAGAGAGAGAGAGAGAGAGATCAGATCCTCTTTGGGAGATTCTGAAGGCTCCTGTGCTCCAACCTGTCTCTCGATGGTGAACCTCTGCAGGATCTTCTCCTCCGGTGTGATCTTGCTGTCGTACTCTGCGAAGCGCCTGTCGATGAACTTGTTGTTTTTATCTTTGAGCCTAAACTCCTTCAGGAGCGTCTCCTTCCTCTGAGAGAGAGCGAGAGAACAAGAAGCTTTCGGCAGGGTGTGACACAAAAACTGAAACACTTTGTGACTGCAGAAGAACTCATTAAGTTATTGAACTCCATCTGACCAATCACTGAGGGGAATTGTGTCACATGACTCTAGTTTGGAGCAGAGCGATCAGAGTGGGGACCGCTGCACCGGACGGAGCGATGTAGCTCGAAGCTTTACAGGATGTACAGGACATTTAAGTGTGGATGAATTTCTATCTTTTGTTCACGATTTCGGACTTCCTGTGATAAGTGATAAGACGTCAATGACTCATCTGGATTTTAATTATTCATGAGCCTGATCTCTTATCCTATGAGAAGACACGGTGCATTAATTATTAATGACAAACTTACTCTTGACACCTCCTGAGAAGTTGCAAGACCACGCAGTAGTTTGGAGTTCAGACTGGGTCGCAAGTGTTTCCGTGGTGCAAAGGTGATTCGTGGCTTTCCTGCGATGAAGTCAGAGCTAAACTCTGATCGAAACGGGTGGCGCCAACAGAAAATAAAGTGTTTCGGAGTTATCGGATCCGTCATGGAAAGGCCTTAACTCTCCGTGAGTGAGATTAAGGAACATTTTCCGTTCGGTGTGTTAGTGCTACATGTTGATGAGGGGGAGGGCTTAATCTGATTGATCGGTGGGCGGGGCTCAGGAGACTCGAGGTATTTGGAGCTCCCAGAAAAGGAACACACAAATTTGCATAAACAAATATAATAAAGACTTTACGGTTGTGTCCGGTGAGGAAACTGCACTAGACCCTGCCAGAAATAACTGGAAAGTAAAGTATATTTACGAAAAGAACAGAGGGGGTCACAAACAACAGGCAGACCGGAAGTGCTGCGATTAGATATTTGGCGCTGCGTGTGTCAATCAAATCACGATCAAAACGATAACGCGATTACCGTCGGAACGAGGGAACTATCGAGCTACGGCCCCGCGAGGCAGCCCCGGTCACGGAGCTCTTCCGCGGGTGGCTCGTGACTCACCTTCTGAATGGCTCGGGACCGGGAGACCCCCGGTAGTCCCACGGTGTGCTTCTTAGAGCGGCCAAGCACCGAGAACTTCTCTCGGTTGATCTTGAGCTCGAAGGGGTTGTTCCGGATCTCGGGAGCCGTGTCTCCCCGGAGCCGTTTGGGGACGGTCACCGATTTCTTTCTCTTCTGCGGCGGGTTCTTCATCGCGAGTTCCTCACGGAAACGCCGTAGCTTTGGCGTTCTGTGGGGGAAAATAAATAAAAATAAATCCGTAAACGGTTTTAAATCATCCTCACTAACACGCTGCGCTCACGTGCACCCGCTCCTAAGAATACACACAGTGCGGCCCGATCAGACACGGTGCCCCCGGCGGACTGGAGCGGAACTGCGCCCCTGTGATTCAAGCAGGAAGTCCTCGCTGCAGCCGACAGCGCGACCAGAGTTGTGTCCCAATCCATGTTCTAAAAGCCTCCGGAGAGTTCTTGCTCCCCATTCTTTAAGGCTACGGATTGGAAGGATCCTCCGAAGGCCTTTGGTAAACGGGACGGCGTCGCCTCGTATTCTTCTTCTGTTGTTTTTTGTCGGTTTGCTTACGGTGCATTAGCGCCACCAGCTGGATCAGTAGTTTGGATCTTGAAATGAATAAATGATGCGTTGTTGTTCAATTAATATTTTTCTTTGGTTCTTTTTTATTTTATTTTGTTTTGTGTCTGATAATTTTTTAACATCACTGTAAGTTCTTTCGCTGCTTAATTTATTTTCTAGAGTTTTAGGGTTTATTTTTAATTGTTCTATTTCTTTATTTGCTTTTTGTCTTTTTTATTTTGTATTATTATAATGTATTATCTTTAATACGTTGTATTAAAACATGCTCTGTATTTTTGTTCTGGTTGCAGTGGTCACATTTCCCACATTTATTTTCTATTTTTTGTTGTGTGTAATTTAAACCATTCATTCTGTTTTCATAAGTTTTATAAACATAATGACATCCACCAATACTTAGTTAACATTTAGTTGGCTGCGTGTGTTCATGTTTACAATAAATGTTGAAATAAAAATATGTTTTACAATTCGCCTATCACTACCAGCATTTAGAGCTGGAATATTCTGTCTTTATAAGAAAAAAAAACACATAAAAGTGTCTTTTATGTTGATTCTAATGAAAAATAAAAAAAATAAGCAAAGCATTGTGGGATATCTGAGAACACGGAGGATGCTCGCGATGCATCCTCAAAATTCAGGGCAATCTGAAGAACGCGTTTGAAGAAGAGAGCATTTTAAAGACCAAACAAATGTTCAAACGCATGCGCGGTAATGTATGTTACAACAAAGTATTAAAAGCTTTATTTGGTAAAGTGATTTCGTTTGCTAAACGGTTGGCGTTCTGTTTCTTCATTAAACGTATTTGTAATCTTTACTTATAGGTTTGTTTAACAATCTTTATGATGCACGTTATTTTTTTTTAAACATCAAAAGCGGTGGATATAACCAAGGAATTTGTGAAAGGGAAAGTGACATTCTATTCTAGTTTATACCATATTAATTATGTTAATACATTGTAATGATCAGTACAAAATTTGTGTAAAAGTAAGCAATTGCAATTTGCTAAAGGTAAATACATGAGTTTATGCCTGTATATATTTGCATTATAAGATTCATAAAAATAAGTACACACACGCACACAGTTGATTCTGGAATAACTATAAATACATAGGGAAATAAAAAAACACGCTCGGGTGGCTAGATACGAGCCTGTCAATCATCACATCAGATTTTCCTGTTTTCTACACATTAATGCTTTACTCCTGTTTCTTCACTCGTTCATTATTCATAAAGAACGCTGATGATGTGACTGAATAATAAATGTACTTTAGGAGTAAGGATCCGACTGATTTTATGGCACAGATATTTGCCACTCGTTCAAATGCACTTCTCTTTATATGTAAAGCTACAGGAGAAAGAGCCTTCAGTCTGCTCCGGTTCCTCCCGAAGCACTGGTGAAAGCCTCTCTACTGTACTGGACACGATGAGGTCACCATGAGATGATGATGATGATGATGATGATTCCAGCTGCTCTTCAGTGCACACTCCACCGCACGAGTAATCTGAAGCAGACAGATGCCGCTCCTCTGTTTCAATGCAAGCAGTAGATCTTCTCGTCTGTTTCTGTCGGATGGAGGAAGTGTATGTGATTGTGAGCGTGTGCATCAGATCCGCGGCTGAGGTCAGAGGCCAGCGAGAGCTGGATTCATTACAGGTCTGAGGAGCACAGCAGCAAGGATCTGGAAACAATCATGGTGAGCTAGTCACTGACACAGGAAATGAGTCAGAGAGAGAGAGAGAGAGAGAGAGAGAGAGCAGGAGGAGGACAACGCTTGAGATTCTGCAGAGCTTTTATTTAACAGAGATGCACACGTTCAGTTTCTGCCTAATGATCACATCTTTGGAGATGTTCCACAGGTTTCCAGAACATTTACCAATGAGGTTCATTGTGGCAGAATAATTCTTCACCGACGAGGAACAAAATACTGCATTTATTCTTGAGATGATTTACTAATAATTTACTTATAACTTGAGTCAGTCCTGCCCTTTGTAGAATAAGATCAACGGTGCTGAGCTCACCACACAACTGCCAGCTAACCACAATCAAGCTTCTCCATAACCAAAACAGATCATCGGGCAGCAAATAGTGCAGTGCTAAGAGTTCTTCGTCCTTTAACCAGAAGGGTGTCGGTTCGATCCTCGCCAGCTCCATTCTGTTGTAGTGGCCTTGGATGTGTGTGGTGAGTCACGTTCTGTCGGACAGCCCCAGCTGAGGGTAACCATCACCAGCAGAGAGTAAAAAGTGGCATAAAACAAAGTTTATTTATAATTAAATCAAGCCAGAACTCTTTTATCTTTTCTTAGCCGTGTCCAGTTCCAGTGGTTTTTAAAAAGGGGATGAGCCCATTATAAAAGACTGTGTACAGTTCTTGAAGAGGGGTGTCCCTCAGAGGAGGCAGATGAGGCTCTTGCCCTCCTCAATCTCCTCTTGCACGCGGTCACTGGAGGTTGCGATCTCGGCCTGGGCGGAGAACACGGCACAGAGGAAGGTAAGGGCAGTGCCCCCGAGAGCACTGTAGAAGGCCCAGCCCAGAGAACACTGACTCAGGCGGTACGACGCCGCGTCCGGCCCGCAGTACATGCACACCCGGTCCGAGCCCCAGCCGAAGGGGTAGAGCAGGAGCCCCAGGATGAGGAACAGCCCTGCGGAGACACACAGACACTTGAGGAGGAGCGGAGTGCTACCGAACTGAATCGAGCTCGACACCGAACCAAGGATCGGCCCAAGAAAACCCTGAGAGCTTCCTCCCAGCGCCCTCTCGTCCGGTTCCCCGCCGGCTAAACAGAACCAGGCCCATCGCCTTCAGACAGTAGTAAACAATAACAACAAACGTGGATCGAACAGAGAAGCTTTTGTCGACCAACGGTTCGTCACAGCGGCGGTGAAGCGTGTGGTTTCTGACCTGCGATGGCCTGCAGGAGGCCGCAGATGTTGAAGATGCTCTTCTTCATGATGCTCTGGAAGCAGATACTGAAGACGGAGATGAACGCCACGGTGCACAGTAGCAGGATCCCCGCCGCTAGAAAGATGGAGGTGGCCTGCCAGAACCCGCTGGCGATTTCCCCAAAGTGTACGGCGTAGGGTCCGCAGAACAGCTTGCGCCGTAGCGGCAGGTGGACGCATCTCCCGTAGATGCCCAGAGTGGGGCGGTACGCATCGCCCGGATGCAAATGCTTGCCCTCTGGTGCCCGCGGGAACCCCACCAGCCAATCAGAGCTCAGGAAGGCAATCAGCTCACTAAAGGCAGCAAGGATGCTCAGCAGCGTCCACAGCATGGAGCGACAGGTCACGATCACATGACACATGGCAGCGGTGGAGGCGTGAGTCTGGAGACAGCGGCTCGGAGAGAAGGCTCGTCCTCAGAAGTCACCTCCGATCCCACATCTTACAGCCAGGGGAAGATCAAGCATCACCTCCTACAGGGAACCTGATAATAAAAGAGACGGAAGGAGTGAGAGACAGGGGGAGATGAGAAAATAAAGAAAATAGAGCAATAGTTCAAACTGAATCAACTCAAGGAATCAACGAACTGATTCAGCTGAACAGATCAGAGATAACGCAGGGTGGTGGAGCACACAGATGCGGAGTGTGCTCATCTCTCGTCAGATGAAATGCAGCCGGCCGTCCCCTCATGATCTGCAGCTCCGCTGATGATACTCATGACATCATCAGTCAGACCTCCAGTGAGTGATGTCATCGGTGTGGACTTCCAGCAGGCCGCGCACGCTCTCCAGAGGGAATCAAAGCAGCACATGTTTGATCTCCCTCTAATCATCGAACTGTGATCTGCTTCACTGAAGGACTACACGACGGCCCAGAGCGAGCTTCTGAACCTCTCCATCCATGAGGACTGTCTGGGGTCACCTGGGACTGAGAGGAGCTCTGGGATGATCTCACGGCGTTTGTTTAGGAAGCTGAGGCACCAGCTGTTTAAAACCATTCATCTGCTGAGGAGGTACTTCCCTCACTTCCTGTTTGTCAAACTCCATCACACTCTCATGATTGTGGGTGGTCGGAGCTGAGGTGAGAGAGGCTTGTTGGTCCGCGTGAAATGTTGCCTGCAGACTCCAGGACCTTCAGACCAAGTGCTCAGTTCAGCCGAGGAAGCTCCTGAGGTGTTTTTAGCGATCCACAGAGAAGTAGCTCAAGAGACATCCTGTCACGTCTAGCTGGAGCTCAACCCAAGCCTCTCAGCAGCACTTCCTGTTCCTAACGGAGCACTTCCTGTTTACACACACACACACACACACACACATCCTGACACACTGAACTGCACTGAACGACTCCCAGCATCCCTGCAGCGACTCGAACCACGAGGCTTCACTGGACATCTGCTCAGAAGCCAGTCCCTGAGAGAAGCTCATCCCGAGCGAGCGAGTGTTGCTAATGCTAACTGAATGTGTGCTGCAGGTCAAAGGTGAAGCAAATGCGACTGCGACTGCCACCGCCGCAGCTGCTCTCAACCGTGGGAGGAGCCAGTCCTGCTCAAACACTCGGAGCGGGTCTCCAGCCGCAGCTGGCCTGGCTGAATTAAACCTCCCAATCAACCACAGCCACGGGCGGCAGCTCAGAGGCAGAGGAAGCAGTGACTCGAGCAAAGGGCCAGAGACGAGAATAAAACGACAAAAAATATTTAAATTAAATAAACTTGATTCGTTGATTGCCTTCAAACCTTCAGCAGTTCTTCCAGCGGCGCTCGCACTGAGTCAGCGGGGCATCGTATGGTTATAGTCACGCACTGATAATATCCTGCTAAAGGTCATCAATGTCACACCAAGTCAATAACTGAAACAGAAACCGCCGTGTAGGTGGTTTAAAACTGGGCGAGGAACTCTGCTACCAAGGTGATTAACACAGGTTCTGCTTCTGGGAGCAGAAGAGAGCCGTGGGCTTCACGCGATGCCTTTGTTAGGAGCAGTGTCCTCTGGCTCCATTTCCTCCATGCGGGGAGCAACTGAACATTGCGAAGGAACCAGAGCATCTCTCTGCTGGCAGCCCAGTGTTTCTCCTCCTTGGCTTCTAGAAGCTCGACCTCCAGCTGACTCCTGGAAGGTGCGCACATCTTCGTAGCCTCTTTCTGCTGAAAGCAGATTAAAGTTGTTCTGAAGAACCCTCGAGATCCTTGTAGTTTCACAATGACTCACTTTTGAGCTAGAACCTACAACCTGGTTTTCCATGAACCATCATCCTCTACATCATCTCCATGTCCTTCTGGAACAAAAGCAGAGTTTGGTTTTGGTGCAGTGGATCACGATGGAGATGAAGGAGAAGCGAGAGGTTCGTTTGGGAGCGGGTTCAAGCGAGCGCTGCAAGAATCAAACACCAGAAGTGGTTTAACAACCGAAACCTGGTCTTAAACAGAACGAGAGAGTTTCATTGAGAAGATCGAGCTTCCATCTGCCACGACTCCACCACCGAGAACAATCCGCCCGACGGAAACTCCACCGGAGCCCGCTTCGCTTCCTGGCGTCGAACCGGAGTGGAAGAGGTTTGATTTACGTTACCGTTCACCCGACCCCTCTTCTCTTCTGAATCCGGGCAGTTAATGTTAGAAACGGAGAGAAAAGCGGGAGAACACGGGAAACACTCACGTCACGATCAACCGGAAGCTGCCCGGAGAAAATCCGCGATTTCACTCATCCAGAAGCGGAGGATTCCTTCCCGTTCTACCGTCCGTTAAACTCATCCACCGACTCTCTCCACCCCCCCCCCCCCAGTACACGCCGGCAGTCGGATCCGGGTTGCCAGATTGAAGAGATCCGTGATGCAGAAGAAACATGAGAAAGATTGAAAAGTACCCGTGTTTTCAAATGATCTTCGATTTCCATCAAAGTAACGCGATTAAAAAACAAACCAAACCAGTGCATTCAGAAAATCCTCAAACGCAAGCAATTTGATCCAATAAACACTTCCAAGTTACACACACACTCGCACGCACGCACACACAGAGATATGATAAAGGAGATGCAAAGAGAAATCAGTGTAGGAGAGAACATCACTTTTAAATAACGGACTTGGTTTCACAGTTTGAGAACATGCTGTCTAATGATTAAAGAGGTGCGCGTGTGTGTGTGTGCGCGCGTGCGTGCGTGAAAACTCAGTTCGATGTCTCAGAGGGCAACCAGACCTCGTTCATTTGCTTGAACACACGAACCTCACCGAGTTCAGATCTTTACAAACACAGACAAAAAAAACCGCAGGAGCCCCCCTCTGACCCGCACTCGTGAGCTTTCTTCAGCTGCGGAGTTTCAAACAGTAATAGGCAATAGAGAAAGCAGCTGCTCACAGGAGCTCCACAGGGTTCAGTTCTTGGTCCTCTGCCCGTCGCAACTTACATCACCTCCATGGGTCCCATCATCCACCGACACAGCTTCTCCTACCTTTGTTATGCTGACGACACTCAACTCCACCTCTTTCCATCCTGACAACTCTACTATCACACAACCTGCAGCTCTGATCTTCATGGAACCTCGGCGAGCTCACGTCACTCCTCTTCTCATCTCTCTCCACTGGCTCCCCATTGAGGCTCACGTCAGGTTCAAATCACTGATGCTTGCATACAGGACAGTCACAGGCTCTGCTCCATCATACCTCCACAAACTCCTGCAGTCCCTCCACACGCCTCCCTTCAGCAAATGAACAGTGTCTGGTGGTTCCGTCTCAGAGCAGCAATAAATATCTCACCAGAACTTTCTCCTTCACAGCTTTTGCTCAGACCTGTGCACATCACTTCGCCACTAGAGAGTGCTCTAGCATGCGAAAGACAATCCTTGTTTACAGGACGCACAGAGCGAAGTGGCTTGAGCGGTACGTCAGGCATCACTTCTGCGAGGCTTCCAGAGCACTCCGGGAGCCACCTGTGATGCGAGCAGTTCTCCGGAGTGAAGCCCTGAGGCTGTGAAACAAAACTCTTAACCAATGAATACGAGAAATCTTTAACGAGCAGCTCTGTTTAATCACAGTTTCACTTTTCTGATCGTGTAATTCAGACAGCGTTCAAATGAGAGAGAGAGAGAGACCGGAATGTTCCCAGCATTCCCAGCATCAGAGGGGCTGTTGATGATATTGAGTTAGATGAAAGAAAGAAGACCGTGTTCTTTCTATTCCCAGCATCCGGATAACGAGATTCCCATGACGCTCATCGAAGCTGGAACATCCACGAACACTAATCTTCATCCCGTGAGAGAGATGTACTGGAGACCCAACTGTTCCAGACGTTCGGGTTCAGCATGGTCTCCTTGCACACACTCCTCCCAACCCTTACTGCCAAGGCCCCCAGGCTCCGGAGGGCCCCGGGTCACAGCGAGGGTCGTCCGGGGGGAACTGCACTGGTTTGGCTTGGCTCTGATAGAACTGGAGGCGTTTAAGGAGGAAGGAAACCAGCTCCGGGTGCTGATGAGAGATCTCCTCGCGCTCCTCTGGATCATTCTGCACGTCAAACAGCATCAGCGGCTTGAGAGCAGCAGAGGAGTTCATCCGGGAGCCACCAGGGGGTGGAATCCAGAGCGGGCAGCCTGAAAAAAACAAACGCACAGCATTAACACCCCAGGGAGGGAGGAGGGGGGGGGGTGTCAGTGGATGGCTGGTGCTCCGAACATCAGTCCTGCGGCTGAGGCACCTGGATACCCGGTGAGAAGCTTCCAGTTCCTGAAGCGCAGGGCAGCGTGAACGGAGGTGTTAAACTCTGAGGCACGGAGATCAACCTGACGCCCGACGGAGCGCAGGGACTCCTGCACGAGCTCCTCAGGAGCATCCCCTCCAGGACCTGAAGGAGACACACACAGCAGCACGAGCGAGTCAGAGACTGTAACCCAAGCGTTCGTCTGATCCGGATCTTCAGTGGTATGATCTCCCATACGATAACAATGCTCTCATCGATTTTTAGAATCCAGGGGCCAGCTGGAGTGCCAGTGGAGGGCTGCAGGAGGCTCAGACTCACATGGAGACATGTCCATGAAGAGAGGGTCGATGTTGTGCAAAAGCTCCACACGAGGAGACGCCGTGCCCCGGCTGAAACACACACACGCGCACGCGAACGTTCCTTTAATCGATACAGAATAACACACACACACCGAGTAATGAAATGTTTAATGCGTTCAGTGCAAGAGTCAAACGCTAAAATTCACATCGACCTGATGGTGTCCCACATGTCAAAGCCATCAAGAGGTTTGGTGCCATTGGTCGAAGCCCCCGCCAGACCCACGATGGTTGGCAGCCAATCAGAGATGTGCATCAGCTCCTGATTAACCGCTCCGGGCTGCTCTATGATTGGCCCGGACACAAAGGCCACACCTCTAACTCCTCCCTCCCAGAGTGTCCACTTCCTGCCACGCAGAGGCCAGTTATTCCCACCGCTCAGGGTCTGACCTCCGTTATCTGAAAAGAGAAAGAGAGAGCAACTCTGGCCACGAAATTCTTCGATCATCTCACAGTGTTTGATACTATTTGCTTGTTTCTGTGTTTTTCCATTTGTTGCGAGGTGACGCAGACGTAAAAATAACTACTACTACTATTATTATTATGACCACTACTAATAAAACCTAAAACCCTGAGCTAGATCTGCTGTGCTTCTGCAGACTTCAGCCTCTCAGTACCAGTGGAGAAGATCAGGAGCGAATTGTCCCAGAGCCCTGCATCCTTGAGCGCCAGAGTGAGGTTTCCCACTGCCTCGTCCATGGCCGCCACCATCCCTGCGTATTTTCGTCTGTGTTCATTCTGAATGAAGCTGTAGGGCTCTATGAAACGCTTGGGGACCTGCAGAGGAGCATGAACTGCCTGCAGAGCCACGTACAGGAACAGCGGCTGCAAGCAAACAGCATGGAAGCGTTTAACAGGTAGCTGCAAGAAGCCTAATGTACATCGAATTAATGTGCTACATGAACCTCATCAGGTGTGTGTCCTGTGATGATCTGTGTGGCTCTCTGAGTGAACAGTTCTGTCGAGTACTGTCCCGTGAAATTTACTGCCACCTCCTCACCATCCCGCAGGTCGAGAGCACAGCGAGAAAGATTCAGAGGAGTGATGAAGCTACAGCGTTGGTGAGAGTAGTAATCCTCCGAGCCAGTCAGGTAGCCTGCACAAGCAGAAGAAGAGCGTTTCTTACAGGCATTCTTTACAAAGTTTCAGGCATGAGACATGAACCTCAAAGAGACTTCTACCTCTCCGTCCGGGGTCCTGAACCTTTAAGAGACTTCTACCTCTCCGCCTGGGGCCCTGAACCTCAAAGAGACTTCTATCTCTCCGTCAGGGGTCCTGAACCTCAAAGAGACTTCTACCTCTCCGCCAGGGGCCCTGAACCTCAAAGAGACTTCTACCTCTCCGTCAGGGGTCCTGAACCTTTAAGAGACTTCTACCTCTCCGCCAGGGGCCCTGAACCTCAAAGAGACTTCTACCTCTCCGCCAGGGGCCCTGAACCTCAAAGAGACTTTTACCTCTCCGCCAGGGGCCCTGAACCTCAAAGAGACTTTTACCTCTCCGTCAGGGGTCCTGAACCTCAAAGAGACTTCTATCTCTCCGTCAGGGGTCCTGAACCTCAAAAAGATGTCTATCTCTCCGTCAGGGGCCCTGAACCTCAAAGGGACTTCTACCTTTCCGTCAGGGGCCCTGAACCTCAAAGAGGCTTCTACCTCTCCGTCAGGGATCGAGGAGTTGGCCCAGGTGTATTACCAAAGAAGGTGTGGAAGCCTCGGTGTGTGGGCAGACAGGCTCTCTGGTACATGCCCAGGTGCCATTTGCCCACTGCGTGAGTTCGGTAACCAGCCTCCATCAGGATTTGGGGAAGAAGCTTCTCATCCAGAGGAACACAATAGGGCTGACAGGGCCAGATGATCTCGTGCTGCAGCCCTGTGTGGATCTGTGGCACAGAACACGGAAAAATCAAGCTCAGCACATGGACAGCCCCGGAAACAATGAACACAATCTTTACTTTGATTTTTCGAGGGTTTTTTTTCAGTACAAAGCGTGTGAGCAGATTTTACAGCACCATCTCCTAAAGTAAGAGCTAGTTCCCCGTTAAGTCGCATGTTAAGAAACTGCCTATGTTTACTCCCGAACTGTAAGTCACTTAAGATAAAAGCGTCAGCTAAATAAATGAATGTAAATGTTACGAGACGTTACTGTGTGGTCATGGTGAGAAGTGATTGAATAGTGTTAATGAAAACAGCAAGGCAAGTTTATTTGTAAAGTACATTTTCTATGCAGGCTAAAGTGCTTTCACAGGAATAATGCAGTAGAATAAAAGTACAACAGAAGAGCATGGCCAGCACGAGCAGCGGGACACGAGTTAAAAGTCTTTACCATTTAAAGCCCTGACAGCAACATGGCCATTTCATGTCGGTCTCCATTTTAAAATGGTGTTAACATTTCATTTTAAAAGCTAGTATGATCCTAATTAAACATGCGTTTTAAATCTTTAAAATATCTAAACTAAGTTAGAATTCCAAGCACAAGTCTGTGCTTAGCCTTTTCGGTTAGCATGGATTTCGTTCTGATGTTGTCCAATCAGGTACCTTCTCCTCATGGAGTTATAAAGTGGGTATTCTACCAAGATGTGTTTAACAGATAAAATACATTTGCAATGTCTACATAAAGGTGTTTTGCCGCTGTTAAGAATAAAACTATGAGTGAACCTCGAGTGACCTATTCAACATTGTGTCTGATCATTGAATCTGACCTCCTCTGGTTCCTAAACTGGTTTCATTTACTCCTAACTCTGGAGATATTTCATGCAGGTTGCTTTCTGTTTGTTGGTTCCATTCTTGCTGCCATTCCTTCACTACTTGGT
Organism: Danionella cerebrum; assembly: GCA_007224835.1. NCBI lineage: Eukaryota > Metazoa > Chordata > Actinopteri > Cypriniformes > Danionidae > Danionella > Danionella cerebrum. The sequence continues at coordinate 110,974 of SRMA01026422.1, forward strand.
GGTTTATTTTCTGTTTTAGGTCTGTTTCTTAAAGAACAACATAGTTTTCTAGTTTGTCGAGAAGGATTTTGTGGTGGACTGTGTCGAAGGCAGTGCTCAGATCACGTAAAACCGGAGCGGTCACTTTTACCGAATCTGTGTTTATCCGGATGCCACTGCTGTGATGAAATCTCTGAAACCCGACTGGTAACAATCCAAGGGTTCGTTTAAGAAAAGAAACTCATCAAGCCATAATCTTTTCCAGAATTCTACCAAGGAAAGGGAGACTTGAACAGAGAATCTGGGCTGGCTGTTGAACATGTAAAACATTAAATATGATGCATTTTTAACATCTTTTAAAAATAGCTTATTAATAGCATAGATGTGCTACAAATGTGTTTGGGTTAAAAGGCATCAAAACCCACGTTTCCAACCCATCCACAAGGACAATTAAAACTATAATTATTAATCTGATAATAATAGTTTAAATTTTGTTTGCTTAAAGGATATTTTAAAGTTAGTTTTGCATATCCAAATACATTGTTCTGTCTCTAAATGCCAAAAATAAATATATTTTAAAGCGTTTCGGTCTGTTATACACAACTAAACCCTTGGATGGTAGGCTACAAGTCCGCTCTGTGATTCCAGCACTATGCCCCTGAAGGGTGCAGCCCTCTGATTGGGACTAGTGTTGTGACGTTTGCGAACGAATCGAATCTTTTGAACAGCTCATTAATATGAACAGTTGGGAGCCGAGTCGCGTTTAGTCGGGAGCCGTTCTCTTCTGGGGGAAGGGGGGATGAAACCTCTATGTGTCAAACTCAAGGCCCGCGGGGCGTGAGCCTCTCGCATTTGAGTGATCTCCCACGCCACACCTCCGATTTCTCACGCTAAAATAAATGTCAAGATGTGAAATGGGCGGAGCTAATAGTTTATCTGTGATCGGTTTCTTGAGCCTGATGATACAAAAATGCTATTTTTCTTTATTCACTTGTACAGTTTGATCCTTTATTAATGGAGGTATGTGGGTTTTCATAAGCTGACAAAAATCAACAAAAATATTGTGATTATTTCCAGAATAAAAAAATTAACCCCATGCTGGTTTCAAGTCAAATTTAAAAAAAAAAAGGAGCCAAATGAGCCATTTTTTGAACGGCTCTTTAAAATGAACGGATCCCAAAGATCCGGCTCCCTGTAAAGGACCATAAATCCAAAATTGGGAAGCAGCCGGTTTCAGTGTGTCGTCACCTGGTATCTTCCGGTCATCAGCTGGTTCCGGGAGGGCGTACACAACGGTTGAACGTAGTAATTCTCCAGACGAACCCCGCGAGCAGACAGCAAGTCCAGGTTCGGTGTTCGGATCTCGGATCCGTGGTAGCCCACGTCATTCCAACCGAAATCATCCGCCAGGACGAACACGATGTTCGGCGGAGGTTTGGCGAGAACACACGCGGCAGCGGCGAGCAGAAAACACAGCGTTTCGAGTTTCCTCGCAGCCATCCGCAAAAAGTTAATATGTGTGACAGAAACAAACTCCTGACGAGAATTCAGAACTAACTTTCAGCTCTTTCATATTCTTCCGGTTCCTTAAAGCGTTCATCATGTGCTGCGTCCTGATTGGCTGCGCAGCGATGGCGTCACAGTAGTTTAAAATCCGAGTTCATGAGCTCTACCCTTCTGTGACAAACAATATTAGCTTTTAGTGAAGGGAACTAAATGATTAGAGCGAATTCATTTACAGACAGTAAATCACACAGACCAAGTAATACATTTATGTTTTATAATGCTGTTTAAAAGACTCGCTATTGCATCAAATGCTCAGGAAGTAATTATATTTCGCATTCCAGGTTGTTAAGATAGAACATCTAGCAGCAACTGTGAATAAGTGAATCAAAATCCGACTTGAGAACAATACATCGGTCTAAACAGAGACATTTATAGACCCTCTCCTTCATCCTGCCTGGGACATGGCTCTGAGGAAATTAAAAGATTATAAATAGTTAATTAAATGTTCACAGAAAACAAAGAAAGTCATAGAACACGTGAGGACAGAGCACAGCTCTTCATTCAGATGAAGAATTTCAGCTGAAAGCAACAGCCCGCTCTGTTAAAAACACCACGTTACGTTTTGTCTTTGTGTGATAGGAACTAAAGTGCGCCAGTCTTGTACTCCCTCAGTAAAGGGGCTAGCGAAGCTATGAGAATGACGGCTGGAACCAATAGCATCCCGCGAGGACGAGAAATTCAGAGTTTTTATTGTTCAAAGCTTTGATTTCAAGGTTAATAAATCGTTGTCGACATTGTTTCCGGCTGCTTCTACGTGATGGGGCTCTTCCTCTGCAGGCGCTTTCTGCTGGGTTCTGTTAGCACGAGTGGCTCCTGAGTGACCCTGGCGCTGTATCGGTTGCCCAGAAGCTCCACCTCCACCTCCTGACCCACCTGAGTCAGATGGAGGGGGAGATAGGCCAGGGCCAGGCTCTGCTGGGAGTTGTAGCTGAATGATCCGGACGTGGTGTTCCCGACCACCTGAGAGAGAGAGAGACAGAGAGAGAGAGAGACAGACAGAGAGAGAAAAGCGGTGGTTAGAGCGCTCTGCAGAACAACGAGCTTTCAAATCATAAACCATAGACTAACACATTAACCCGCTGTGTGCCGCGTCACCTGTCCATTGTGCCAGACGGTCTCGTTCCCTTCCGGGTCGATGTCGTCTGTCTTGAGAGTCAGAAGCACTAGCTGTCGACTCAGACCCTGTGACCTGATCTCCAGCAGAGCCTGCTTACCGATGAAATCCACCGCCTCCGAACAAACACAAAAGAGAGTTATGATACGATTTGATAAGACTCCCTGAGCTCAGGAGAAACCGATCCAGTTCACATCCGAATCATGATCACAGATCCAGGAGTGTGTTTTCAAAACAAGCGAATCAAGTTTTAGAAAGTGAATCA